>JANSTW010065520.1:0-10795 GCA_027564275.1 Diadocidia ferruginosa | reverse complement strand
TAAGCATATTTAAGTTTGTTAATATCAATTTTGAGTTTAAAGTATATTATTAATTTTTAGAATACTTAGAATCTGTTTAATTTTTTGAAATTCATTTTCTTAATTTTTATACTAATATTAACCGGAATAAAATAAATAAGTGATTGCAACATTCTATTAATATTTTTTGGTCCTGTAAATTATTAACTTACAAATATAGATTTCACATTGGCAAGAAGCAGTGATAATTGATGATATACATTCGCAGCTTGCATTTTGTTTTGGAAATATAATACATGATTTAGTTATGGGACGTTACTACAAGTTTAACGACCCAGAATTTATTTGTTTTAAAGAACATATTGATAGAACATTAAAAGGAGTTAATTTATAAAAGTTTTAAAAAGTAGATTTATAAGTTTTTTTGGTTTTAGGTCGCGAGTGTACCAATGCTTATTATAGATTGCTATCCTTGGATGCGCTTTTTGTTTCCCCAATACTATCAATATTTACAAGACGGATATGCTATACAAAAATTTTTTATAGAAGAAATTGAAAGACATGCAACCAACATTAATGTAAATTCAAGACCAAGTAATTTTATTGATGCATATTTGCAAGATATGTTTCATGAGGATGATTCTCATTTATCGTAAGTTTTTTTGCAAAAAATTGTGACTTAATTTTAATCATTAATTAATTGAACATATATTGCTTAGAAAATTAACTCTTGCTCTTGATGCTGGAGATTTATGGACAGGTGGACTGGAAACAGTAGTGACAACCCTTACATGGGCAATTATATATTTAATTAGAAATCCACATGTTCAAAAACAAATAAATAATGAATTAGATAAACAATTATTAGGAGAACCTTTTAAAATGAAAGATCGTCAAAGATTGCCATATTTAAGAGCCACTATTGATGAAGTGCAAAGAATTGTTAATATTTTACCTTGGCACATTCCACATGCTACTGATTGCCAAGTAAGCTTAACAGATAGTTAATTTAAAATTTACATTCAAAAAAATTTAGATGACACTTTGTGGAAAAATTATTCCGTCTGGTACAACAGTAATGCCACAATTTGGGGCTGTTCATTTTAATGAAATTTTATTTCCAAGTCCAGAAGTTTTTTGGCCAGAAAGATTTTTAGAAAAAAATAATGATGTTAAACTACAAAAAAAAAAGGATAATGAAAATGATAACACTTTAAATGAAAATAGTTCTTTTTATAATACCAAAACTAAGTGGAAATATATTAGTTCGGAATATTTGGCGCCTTTTGGAATTGGAAAAAGAGCATGCTTAGGAGAAGGACTTGCAAGAATGGAATTATTTATTGTTTTGACTGCGTTATTGCAAAACTTTTTTTTTGAAGCGATAGATGATAGTAAGTTCATAAAGTTATATTCATATACAGAATAAAACCAGGTAACAACATGTTTTATAAATTAGTTTAACACATAATGATGTATTGCGCAAAAAGAAAATGAAAAAAGAGTTTTGATTAGATTTGTTATGTTATGTATTAAAATAAAAAAGTAAAAAAATTATTTTTATTTTTTAAGTGCAACAATAACCAACTTTAACATTATTCAATTTCTAATTTGGAAATGTTTACAATCATCTAAAAAAATGTGTTCAACAAAACTATTTATTATTTTAAAAAGAGTTTTTTCTTACTACAATTAGTTTTATGTTTCTAGATAATTTACCAAGCTTAAAACGGACTCCGGGTATGACATCTAAGCCAAAACTATTTAAATGTCGCATATGGAGACGAAAGACTAGATTAATTACAACTTTTAATGCAAAAGAACATCAAGCAAAAGGATCTCAAAAGGAGTTTTATTAAAAAATAGAACAAAAGAATGACTTTGTTTATTATACAAATAATTCAATTTAATTTTTAATATATAAAAAAAAAAGTTTTGATTTAATAGAGTAAAAACAAAAGTTTAAAAAAGTAAAAATGTACCAAAGAAAATAAATTTTTAATAAATTTCGTAGAAACTTGATCCTATGCAGAAATGATGTTATGAGTTCTAAGAAATAAGAGTTATAATTATTGGTTGTATTTAACTACTTTTTTAAGAAACTTTGATCTTTTTTAAAATTTTTTATTAAAAAAAATATTGTTAACATTAATAGCCGTATTGAGTTGACGCGTAGTAATACAACTAATTTTTAATTGATCTTAAAGCAATTTTTTACGATATAGGGTATTTTTTATTATTTCTATAAACTTTAATCTAAAATTATATTTGTATTGAAATATTTATAAAAATTTGAAAAAATTAACCTTGGTATATTTGAATCAAGTATTCCTCTTTGAGATAATTCCATTATTTTTTAATGTTCTTCTTTTTTCAATTGATGTATTAGTTTGCGTAGAAATTATTTTACATTCTTGTAAACGTTTCTAAAAGCAACTTTTTATTTTTTTTAATAAAGTTTAAGTTTATTTTAGAAATAAAAATTTAGTATAGTAATTATTTATTAAACATTTAATAATCATAAGTTTAGGAATGATATAATGTTTACCATATTTGTTAAATAATTTTTTATAGTACAACTAGCTTCTTTGTCATATAAAACATTGGATTTGCCTCTTTGTGTACCATTTACTACAATATTTAGTGAATTGCTTAGTAAATAATTCACTAGCTAAAAATTTAATAATTATTAATTATAAATAAAAGCAGTCTATAAATAATCAACTTCTTTAGTAACAGGGCGAAATGTAAGTAGTTGCTCATGAGCATAAGATGGATTATTTCCGATTTCTGTTTGTGTCGTTACTTCTTTTTTATCAAAAAAACAATAGGTGCAATAAGACTAAAATAATTTTTATTTATAATCTAATTAAAAAAACTTCTAAAAAATTTAAACTATAATATATCTAAAAGTAAGTTCATATATTTTTTTTTAAAATTTATTTATACATTATTTATTATAGTAAAGATTGAAAATGTTGTTATTTTCCCTGCTTAAAATATGTAAAAAATTATATCTGTTGCATGTTTCTGCAAGGATGATGCAACGCCGATAATCTAAACTAGAATTGAACTTAAGAGAAATTGCTCACCTATCAAAAGACACAATAATTTTGTCTAAACCCAACACACATTTAGGTATTTTTTAACACATTGAAGACAATAAAACCCATTTTGGGTCGTAAATGTTCTTAGTAAGCACTTGTTTACTACTCAAAATGGGTCGTATACATTTGATACAAATTTTTTCAAATTACTGAAACTTTTTTTCAAATTTTTTGAATTGATTCAATAGTTTATGATTTATTTGGTCAAAAAATATAGTAGGCAAAGAAAATATCGTTATTATACTACGAAACGCATTGGAAATTACGACCTTGAAATTTTTACAATTAATATTTTTTTTTAAATTTATTGAATTTAATATAATAATATTTTTCTTAACACTTTTTGTGTTTTAAATAAAAGAAATCTACACAAATAGGTTTGTGACAATTTGAAAATTTGGTTTGCACCTTTTTCGCCGATTTGTCGGCATTCCTTGAATCATTTTCTTACTACCACATTTTATAGCAACTATGACATCTTTTGCGTGTTGTTTTTACCATTCTGTGTTCAGGCAGCTTTGAGAAGAGATAATAATAGTTTTCTTTTGAAATTGTTAATCCTAATTTTTTCGACAAAATCTTCATATAACCTCCAAGCATTTGTGACAGCAGTCTGAATTATAATGTGGAACAGAAATTGCACGTACCATTTGCATGTTTTTCTGACAAATAGCACGTAAGATGCCATTTGGTCGCTATTATCAACGAATAATTTAGTGTTATTATAATCCTCAACAACTTGTGGTTTTGAGGAAGAAGCTAGTGTATCATCATGGCAAGTCGGCATGATAATTATTTCTCTTATCTCTCCACTTCATAATCATAACGCCATCTTTTTGTTGTGATGCAATTTTGCTTTGCTTTAATTTTTTTCGAAGAACATTGATAGGTAGCCCTTTCCTATTTCTTCGACATGTACCAATTAAATTCGTACGTCTATCATTTTCCGCAACGCTACCATGCTTCCTTATCTGCATAACTTTAATTTTAAAGAATGTGATGTGTGAGACAATTACGACCTATTTTTGGTTGTAAAAAAAATAAAAATTGTATACAGAAAAAACGGAAAAAATAAATTGTCGTCAATGCTTTAAATAAACTTTTGACTAGTATATCTATTTAACTTTTTGTGATTTATCAAAGATGTTGAAAACTAATAAATAATCTATCTTTCACTTTCATAGTTCATTATTTCCAGAAATAAAATCATATAACTAATAGAAAAATTACTTTCTTATTTTTATTTTACTTTATTATTAACAATCTCTTTTTCTTTTAGTTCTTAAACTTTTAATGAAGCTGAAGTATTAAACTTAAAAGATAAATGTTATGAATTAAAAGAAAGCTACTAAAATTAGAGAAACATTACATATATATGTATATAAGTGCGAGTTTCGTTCTTAAAAGAGAAATGTGTAAGTACATATATGGTTGCTTTGATACACTTTTGTTACTGTATAAAGTTACTTTTTTTTTAAAAACTTCTATTTGTTACGTAGGAAATTAAACAATTGTTATTACAAAGTTGTTTGTATTTTGTCTCACAACAAACAAAATAAGTTTTAGTTTTTAAAAAATAAATAAGAGCTTCAATTACCCTTCGTTTTTAAAACTTTTTTTAAAAAAAATACAACAACAAAAAAAACGTTTGAAACTTGGTTGTTTGTTGTGATTGTTTCTTTTATCTATATCCAAAATTTATGAGTAAAAAATATAATCACTATATAGTAATCAAAAAATACTTGTTCAATACGTAGAGATAATCCCAAGGCTGAGAGAATCTTTATTTTCAATGCCAAGTTTTTGCTTACCTAAAAAGCAAATTTAATACAATAATTATGTTAAAATTATACTAACTAGTTGTTGATAATTTTCTACGAATTCGCCTATAATTTCTTTTCCATTTGGATTACATGGTGCTATGGAAACGCATAATTGGCCACATTCAATGCCATGAATATTAATAATAGGAAATTGTCCATTTAATTCAATCATATAAGCTAGACTTTTAAGATATATTCGTACAGTTCCAATAATTACAGTTTTATCTGCAAATTCGTAAAAAGGATCTCGCTCCTTAAAAATAAAGAAGCATTAGCACTACATAAAATTTACAAAATATTTTCATTCACATAATAATATTATTATCATAATCTTTTAATACATATTTATAACAATTTCTTTACTACTAGAAGTAAGGCATCTTTCACTATTTCTTTTTTTGTTTTAATAGTAGTAAATAATTAATTTAATATCGTTATTTATCTATTGAATATATTTTTTGTAATACAGAATTGAGTTAGATTGAATTTCAGTTTTTTAAAATTAAAATAAAAAGTTATTTAAAGAAAGCTACAACAAGCCTCTAAATTTTTTACAATTATTAAAACATTAGCAATAGCCTAAAAATTATAAAATGTATACAACAGGTAAGTTCCATTCAGATTCACCGCTCATAAAGTTTTGATACATTTCTTGCATGCCAATATAACGAGCCAAAAAACGATTTGCATTCCACAAGAAAATAGTATCTTCATTTTTGTCGTGAACTTTTATATATATCTAAAGTTTGTTAATTTAAAAATATAAACTATTAAACATAAATGATTCTAAAAATATCTATTTTTGCAATTATTAAATCATACTTCAGTGAAATTAGAAGTTTCAACTTGCATTTCTGGAGGTAAAAGTATAATTTCAAAATAAACATTTCTATTCAGTTCTTTGGCCATTGCATTAGCGCAGTGAACATTAGGCAATATATTTATTAAATCATCTTCCAATATAAAATTTGCTAAAACTACGCATAGTTAATAAATTGTTATTTTGAATTATAATTTAAAAAATAAAAATGTTTTGATAAGGAAAAATTTTAGACATACCCACAGATTCTTTTTCTATATTCGTTGAATTTGCAAACTGATTCGAATTTAAATGTTTTATCATTTCTCTTTGTGCCATTTCATAAGTTATTTGATCTTTTGATTTTATACCTGGTCTTGTTGGATTAACAAAGACATATAAATGGTTTCCACCAAAATTAATTCTAAAGAATACAAATATTATTTATTTTATATTATTAAAATTCATTAATATAAAATTTTTCAAAGTTTATAAATTAAATAAATTAAGAATCTATATTTAAGTTTATTGCATATGGTAAAAATTGACACAAAGAAATTGTTATTTTTTGTGTATTCTTTATTTGAATTAATAATAACTTTATTTTTTTGAGAGAAGTATTTTACTTGAAGATAGTTGTACTAAAACATATAAAAATAATTATAATAAATATGCTTAAAAATAAAAATAGAAAATCTAATATATTATTTTTAATAAAATAACAACCGATCGTTTTGTTGCAGTTCAACATCGTTGGTTATTTGTTTACCATTTACTAATACTTCAGCTTTATTAAAGGGACGTATTATTATTTTTTTATTGTCCTTATTGATTAAAACAGCGTGTTCTGGTAAAATACTTAAACCTTCTAGCACTATATTAGTTAATACATCTTTATTTCCATTTCCTAAACATTAAATTTTCTATACAAATAAACATATATTTTTTAACTTTTAAAAATATTAGAAGCAAAAGAACTTAAAATTAGATAAGAGAATTTAAATATACATGTTAAGAAAATTTTGATAATTTTTAAGCTTTGTCAAGTTTATCACAAAAGTTATTTTTTTTTTTATAATTCTAAAAATAATGATTATGTTTGCAAATAATTTATTACTATTAATAAATTAAATTGCAGAGTTACATAAAGTGTAAACAAATTTGTACTTTTTTATTCCAACAAAGTGTTAACTTTATTGACTTTATTTCACTTCATTCGAGTGTTAACTTTATTTTCAACTTTATTTTTTTGAAATTATGTTCTTTATTAGCTAAAAATAACAAAAAGGAATAATAGATAAACGAATGTTTAAACTATAAGATAAAGCTGATAAAATTCCATATCCAACAGTTTTCAGTTTTAATTGCGTTATTTTAAAACAAAAAGACGCTTTTCATCATAAATTATAATTTGATTAAGGAAAGATTCTATGTTGTGTTGAGCCAGAAATAAAGTGCAAAATAGAAGCTTTACTTCCATCGTTTTAACCACAAGGAATATTTTTTAAATACATTTATAAAAAAAAGTAAATTACTTTTTCCGCTAATTAATATTATTAATTTATAAGTTTACTCACCGATTCGGTTTTCACCTAGTTCTATAAAGTGGATTACGACATTTGTTAATGCAGGATCTTTATTTAAGTTCCAAAGATAAGGCCCCTTTTTTCTTTGTCTTTCTAATGAATAATCTGATGATTTAATCCATAAATCCTAAAAATTTGTCTCAATAAATTAAACTTCCAAAAAGTATTTACAAGACGTAAAATACGGAGATTGTCTTTAATTTAGCTTTGTGTTGATTGGTATTGAAAATTGGAGGCAATTTTAAAATTTTTTGATATTTAAAGTAAATAAACAAATTTGTTATAATTTTGTAAATTTTCCATATGTAATTTTGACACCCTCCGTATTTTATTATCACTCTGTAAATACTTTTGTATTAAAAAATTTGAAACAATTGTACGCTGCAACAAAGGATAGGAAAGTAATTACGGCTTTTAAATAATAAAACCCACCATCTAAAAATGTTAATTTTTTTATTCACAATATAATTCAAAATTGTGAAATAAAATGCTAAAGAGATTTTTTTCTGCATTATTTTTGTTTTATTCTATGTTATTATAGAGGTAATTTTAAAATAAATTATTTATCTTAGTCTAAGGTCAAATAAAATTCAATTACAAACAATAAATTAAATATTAAACGTAAACAATTAAAAAATAAGTTTATAGACAAAAATGGTAAACATTACAGATTTGGAAAAAATACCTACAAATATGCAAGTTACAAAAAATATGTTTTTGAAATATCACCGGTAGTCAGGCTAGTATTGTTTGCTACAGTAACAAATAATGATGTTGGAGAAATATTATAATGCACGGTAAACACCGTTGAAGCCGTCTTTACATCCTTGATAAGTGCGTTATTACATTAAGTACCAGACAAAGTAATTTACATTTTCAATATTTAATTTTGAAACAACATAACTTTTTTTGAAATAAACTTTATAATCACCATTCGAAACAGCAATTTTTTGTCAACGTGTTACAGGCAAATACATTCCACAAGAATAAAAATTTGGGTTCTTAGATTGGAAGAAAAAATTAGCTTCATTTTTAAGCTCATCTTCTGAATTGAACCGTTTATTAGTTAAAGAAATGAATAAAGCAAAAAATAATTCAAATATAAAAACCTCTTTAGCATTTTATTCCGTTGTTTTAAATTTCGTAAATGAGGAAAATTAGCTTTTTCAAATAGCGTATTTTTTGTAAAAAAAATTAAGGTTTACATTATTTTTTTGTTTGCAATATTGAAAGATTTTTTTCAGTTGCTTATTTTCATCATGTAAAACTTGTAATGTCTTTTCATTTATAGATTCATTTATTACAGCTTTTGTTTTTATGGATTTAACACAATCAGCAAAACGTAAAGTTGAAATAGTTTCTTCGTAATGTAAATCAGCAGGTGAAATTGTAGCAATCTACAAATTAAAAAAAACACTATTTGTAGTATATCTCAACCAAAATACCATAATAGTCTTGCTATTTCCTCCCAAAGCATTTCGAAGAAGGGAAGTCAGTACAGAGTCTCTATAAGGTATCTATAAATACATAAAAAAGCCTTAGTTTAATTTTTTTTTTTTAATAATTACTGAAACATTTCGAAATTTATTAGGTTGTTGCTGCTTTTCGTAGAGAGTTTTTATTACCCGTCCTAGAACTAAAAGTGATTTGTTTATTATAATTCCTTCTTTTAAACGTTCTCCCTCCAAATCTGATCCTATTTGACGTTCACTAAAATTTTATAAAACTGCACTTTCGTTTAATTTCTTCGTTTACTTAATTATTATTTGAAAATAATAAAAGTATCAACATTAACAGTTGTAATCATACAAAAAACTGAAAACAGTAACAAGAGCAGTTACAGAGGGAAATAAAATGTTTACGTGAAAACCTAATGACAATCCGAAATAAAACATGTTGTAGATAGATTAAAAAAGCATAGATATATGAGTATATATTAGGGTTTGGTATTTTTTATCCAAATAAAATAAAACAATAAATATTTTAAATGGGAAAAAATAAAACTTTAAAAGAAAAATAAGCAAAAAATCATAAAACAAAATAATGTCCTTTAATATTTAATATTAGTAATAACAAGGAAAGTGAATACATATGTTTAGACATTTTAGCAGTTATTTTTTCCATAATTTTTAAAATATTAGCATTTTATTTATTAATTTCTAATTATGAAATTTTTAACTATTGTCTTTTTTGTTAAAAATAAATAAAAACATAAGATATAAGTCATCTATTAATTATTGTGTCCATAACGTTAAAACTTGTTACCGGTTTTAATAAATGACTTTATTTAAAAAATTAATACCTGCCAGCTAAATCAATTAAGTTGACTTCAGAAATTTTTGTTGTAATATTTTCGTTAGATTCGGTATATTTTTGCAAAAAACAAAGCCTCACAATTGTATGAGCTCTAAACGATTTATGTAATAAATTAAGCAAATAAGTTATGTTAAATCATTCTCGATAAACTGTTTAAAACTTTGTTTTTAAAACTCATGATTTAAAATTTTCTTATATGAATTAATTGATATTAATGTTTTATTTCAACTTTATTCTTTTAGTTTGTTTTGAACAAAAATTGATAAGATAAGTTAAAAATATTTGAAAACGTACATTAATGAAAATTTGGATCAGGTTAGGTTTTTATAATATCTGTAAAAATTTAAGATTTTGAGGCTTCCAAATAAAAAGACTTAAATAAAACTAGGTAAAACAATTATGCCAACATACGTATGTCAGATTGTAAAAGTAAGAGCATCTAATAAGTTAATCATTCGATTAACTTATTCGATTAAAAACTTTGGAACATATGAATATTAACGTCATTGAGTTATCATGACGCAAAACAAGTAAAGCCACAACATGCAAATCTACTAGTGTTAGTACACATTGCATGCTTTTTTATTATATTTTATCATAATTTTGTTCAAAAAATCGTTTAACGCGTTTAACGCCGCGTATATCTCAATTTGAGTCCTGAAAAAACTTTGAAGACTGAGAGAACTAAAATTTGAGAATTTTTTAGGGCACAGCTCAGTAGTAAGTTACAGTAAAAAAACTGGTTGAAAATATCAGAATCCATAGTTTAACGTTTAATGAATACTTTTGTGATATGAAATTCTTTTAGTTGGCCAAAATTTTAACAAAAAAAAGTAATTTTTCAAAATTTACAAAGGTTACAGTTACAAAATTAAAGGTTTCGAATTTTACATAAATGCTTGTCAAAATCCGTCCAAAGATTTTAACAAGAAACAAATAAAAACGAAACGAGAGAAGACAATTGTTACAAAAAGAGCACGCACAAACCAAGACAGGATTGCATGTGTCTTTTAAATTAACATCTCCACTAAATAAGAATATCGAATAAATAATAAACAAAGATTTATATGATAAAAAAGAATTTATTAACTAAACTCTCTTAACGCATAATGTACCTAGCCCAATGTCGAATATATAAATTTAATCAATAAAATTTAATATTTTTTAAAACAATTTTTAACTTTT
>JANSTW010065509.1:0-10796 GCA_027564275.1 Diadocidia ferruginosa | reverse complement strand
AATACGTCATCAAATCATTATACAACTATACGATATTGTACCCACCAATACATAGGCACTGGGTTACTATGATCTAAGACATGAGAATACATTTGTTTTAATAAAAAATACGCGTGTAAACGTAAAATCCGTGACCAGAGAATGGACGAGCATACAAATTCATTTTTTATGTAAAGTTTTTGTAGATTTATAGTCGCTTTTTACAACTTATATAGCATCATTGTCTATTGGCCAAAGACATTATATATATTATTATTATATATGTTCTAACAATTCATCCGAATTATTTTGATTTAACATATATGTATGTATGTAAGTATATTGTATATTGAAGTTGTTGTTGTATTTAAAATCACATCCCAAAAATTGAAAAAAGAAATGTCTAAAATCTATTTTTTGAAAATCTATTTTTTGAAAAACTTAAAAAAAGTACATTTTCATCCTCGTTTTCTTCATAATATACTTTTTATGAAGAAAAGTGTCGGTCGTTGTTCCAGGTAACCCTGCCTATACAATATAATATATACACGATACACCTAATAAAATTTCATATAATATTTTTAATTGTATACCAAACCCAAACATAATGGTGTATAATATGTAAAATATTATCCATATACATAATTTAATCTCTCTGAACCCATTTAATGGCATAAATGTGTGAAACGATGATAGTGACCACAAAATATTAATTGCGTAAATATATCTAATTTAGCCATTGTGTATAGAAAATTTCATATATATATAGTCATATCATATATGCCGACCATCAGGCATTCATAAAATATTTACAACCAATTTTAATTTTGTAATATATTCGAATATAATAATAATTTATCTCCACAATTTAATCTTCCATATACAATATATATACATGGCTGCTGATATATTAAATATATATTTTCAATTTCAAAAACATGTCAAATCATTTACACATTTTACACAACAATATTATTCGCTCATCGTTGCGCTGTTGTGTGTCGTATAATAAAAAGCCCATATAATATATTAATATTTATTTATTTTATATTTACATTTTTTTTATAAATAAATACCTCCAATCATATATTATAATATGTATGAGGTATCCATATTATATATACATTGAAGTGGAGTCAGTATTATAAAATACCATGCATGATTGGGCCGGGACTGACTGGCTCTTTTATATGTACAATAATAATAAATGTGTTATCTATATTAGCTTTTTATATTTCTCATGTAATTTTCAATAAAAAAAATCAATATCCAATATCTGGTTTTTCAACATATTTTCTACACAAAAAAAAAAATCAAATAAACTTTTTATATTATATATTAAGTTACTTTTGCTTATTGAATAAATATACACAGGGTGTCCTTATTCATTGTTGTTTATTAAATATTGTAGGAATATGCTCATTGCTCATATACATTTCTTTCATTTCCGTATGCTGCTTTGAATTTGTTCATCCTAATTTAATTATAATAATAGATTCTAATACTTCCCGTATATGCTGATGATTCCTATATAGTCTGGTCAAACCATATATAAAATGACAGATGACACTGAGGAGTTTTTAATTGACCGAATAAAATTATAATGAAATTTATCTATATATGTAGGTAGTCTGATCGTATCTTTAATTGTATTTGTAAACACATATTTTCTATCATATTGCATAACCTACATGTTATTTCTAATGACGTAATTGTCATCAGGTTTTTAAATAACATATCAGAAACATATGATTATTGAGTTTATCAATGTTATCTGATCTTTTTGTCGCTGATGACAATTACGTAATTAGAAATAACATGTGTGATATGTAATGAAGTAATTGTAATGAAGTAATAGTTGATTTTTGGAATATTTAAATTATAAAGCCAATTACATTGTAATAGAGCTGTATTAAAATGACCGACTTAATTAAAAACAATATAGGTATATATAGAAAATACATAATGTGTGTTTACAAATATAATGCAATTTATTATTAAATTATTTAAACTCTATATATTTCAAAAATATTTATTGATGGGATACTTTTATTGAGAAGACAAAAAATATGAATTGTTTAAAATTTTAAAATCTCTACTTGGAACAATCTGTAAATCATTCAGTCACATAATATAAATTTACATATTAAATTATACGACAGATATAGCTGTTACATACTGTGCGCTTATGCCATTAAATTGTATTTTATTTAAAATATATTAACTATATATGAATATAAATGTATACAGAAATTGCCTCACCATAACCATTTGCACTTAAATTAATTGTCAATTATTAGTTGATTACAATATTAATTAAGTAAATTTATTGGCTTTGACATATTATCTATCTATCTATCGCTCTATTCGTATATATATAAATAGGTTTAATAATAATCGTATAATAAATTTTTATTGACATATTTATTAATCCTGTTTAAGTAATAATAATAATAAAAAAAATAAAATAATCATTTTATTTTTATAATAATAATTATTATAAATGGATTTATTGTATACACATACAATATGCCGGCTGAGGTTAATTTAATATTTATTCAGTAAATTAATATATTGTATATGGTCGCTGCGCATTAATATTTCAAATAAATTTATTTTTTGTTTTGTAAATATTTAATTGAATAAAATTATGTTTAAATATTAATTGTATGTTTACATTGTATTTATAGGGTTCTGATGGAGGGTCAGTGGTGTTTGCATCAACACCAGCACAGATTGCGGCTACAACACCCAGTCCAACGGTACCTAGAAAAGCTGATTTCCCGACAACAGGACTGCCTCTCAGCAACGGGCCATTGGGTCTGGGAGGCAGTGCAAGCCCAGTGCCCGTACCACCTGCAAGTACTGCAGGACCAGCACCTCCAGCGCCATCACCGGCACCAGCGGCACTACCACCACCAACTTTGCCGCCGCCTTATCCAACGCCAATGCAGGTAAGATTGTCACAAAAATTCTTTAAAAAATATTTTAAAATTACACTTTTTATTGTCATTGGTTCCTCCGCTCCTAAGCTGAATAGTCTGAATCTAAACTTTTGCAAACTGTAATCGACCGTTCTCAAAAATGTCGAAAACCGAGACGAAGTTGAGGTCAAAATTTGGTAAAAAATAAAAAAAAATGTGTTTGATAAATTCTTGAATTGTTATATTATAATATTATCAAATAGTCATATAAGTGAAACGGAAAAAAGGGAGTGGGGGTTGAAATAAGCAAATTTGGTTGATTTAAAACTTGAATAATCGGACATGCACAATAATAAATCCCTTCCCCCAACGACCGCATGTCCGATTGTTCAAGTTTTCAATATAATTTTCGGTCGATAAAATTCCCTGTTTGGTTGATTTAGATTATAGAACAGTCTTCGCTGTACAAAATATGGACCTAAATTCAAACTTATGTCCAGCTTTCATTTGACATTATATAGGCTTGTCAGATGTAATCCTTTCAGGAATGTTTTACTATGTGGAGCATAACTATATGGAATATTTGTATATACGTTTAAAATGTAGTGTTTGATTTCATTAATAATAACGAAGATATCCCCATAATAATTACCACGTTTGTGAATACAATCAATTTTAGTTTGTTACAAAAAGGTTTATAGTTCTCAAGAGATATCGACAAAAGTTGTGCATATATTGATTCATGTCAAGTGCTCCACAATTGGTGACCCCGATGTGATATGAATTCGTCGTAACTCGTATTAAGTAGTTTAATGCAACAAAATGCATGGGTGGTTGAGTGCAGCACTAAACGATTTGTTGATATGCAAATTTAACAAATTATTAAGCGCAACTGCAGGACAGGGTGACTTAAGTATGGCGAGCCGCCACAACTTAGCCCATATAGTCATCTTAGTGCAGATATAAATGATTTTGTAAAAAAATGTGTTGTTGCTTTATACGATTAAACAGTTAGGTCCTTTGAAGGGTCTCCCTTTGTGTATAGTCTGGGTCCTAATTTTAGTTTAAAGAATTCAGACAAATCAGAGGTCACTGCAGGTGAGGTTCGAACTATATTTAAATAAAAACATGTGACTTTCCCCACTGCATATAAATCTGGTTTATAATATGGTCATTTATATATATATAGAACAAAGAACCTGTAATCATTAATATTTTATTAATTTCTCGTTTGTTTTGGGTATTGCTTATTTATAATGTAAAAACTAAAAACTTTTATGTTTTATTATAATTGAAACTACAACTAAAATCAATGTCCCTATATTATATTTGCCTAATTATAAAATTTCTTTAATATAATAGCACCGCATGTATATATGCTCTAAATATCATTCCATTATATTTTATTCAAAATTTCAAAGCTACTGCAGGGCATTTACATACATATGTAATTTATTTACTTTGACCCACAATTTAAATTAACTTTTATTATTTTAATAATTTTAATGAAATAACACATTTATAATTATATTGTATATATAGTAGGTATACAACAAACCCTTATATTCTATAATAATTATATTTTGTATAATATTGTATGGGACGGTATATATATGCGATAATGGGTAGGAAAATTATATGTATATATGGTGTCACAATACACACGATGTTCTATATAATTCATTTCATATTATTCAATTATTTTCACACATATTTTGCGAACAAACTTTTAGCCTCTAAAATGTATATATACCTTTTAACACCATCATTATTATTATTATATACACATTATATTATATATTATTATATGTAATGTATATAAATAAATTATTTACTTTATTATAATAGATTTAGTTTAATTATTCCTGGGGTATTAATCCCAATACACAATTTTGGTAAAACCTTTAGCTTTGCTATAACATAATATATAATATGTGCTGCTGCCATCATTTCGCATATTATTATCCGAATATAACTAATATCGTATAACTAATATCGTATAACTAAACCATTTTATAATATGAATATACCAAAACAAACCAACCCAACCAACCAACTTAATATTCTATATAATATTTTAATAGTTACAATATATACAGTGTTTTGGATAAATGAGGAATGGTTAGTAAGTTCATATCTATATACATTTATATACTGATATATTAAATGTACTGATATATATTTCCATGATTCAAACCAATTGTTTTTACAATCTAAAACTAATTGTATAAAATTTAAAAGTTACTTATTTAGATAGTACTCCAAAAAAATGTTGGTTTTGTAAGGACCGTGACATCCCTTTAATTTATTTAAAAAAAGAACCCAGATACTTATTGCATAAAAATTTACATTAAAACTAATAAAATAAAATAAAATAAAATAAAATAAAATTAATTTAAATTAAATTAAGTCTTAAATCAACTAGATTCAGATGAACCATTTTTTTAAATTAAATTGTCTTCTATAGCATGCTAAAGGTGTTATCAGTCTTTGACGATTTTTATCGAATATCGTAAGTTCTAAAATAGTATAGGAATTTTCTCCAAAATCTTAATTTAACAGATTTAAGTGAACAGTTTTTATAAAAATTTATAGTAAATTATCAGCTGTAATTATTGATATATATCTTATTCAAGATAAATAAAACAGAACCTTCAAACCCATTCATTCAAATTGCACATATAATATATTCCTGTAAATTTCAGCCATATAATAATAGATGTAGACGAACATTGCCATCGGGGACATTTTGTACATATTATTATAGAGAGAGTTTGAAACAAAAAGGGAGCTTTCATAGTTGTGTTGTACACACATATATACGAATAATATTTTGTATAAATTCTCTATATTATTATATATGCATGGACGATTCTACGTTCCCATTCGTTCCCAGCATTCATTTCATTAATATTATTATTATATTTGTTTTATATAATGATCATAATATGCTATGTATGGTATGTTGTATATATTTAAATTATATACATATATAGTTAAGTTGTGTGTTATTATACGGAAATAACAGTCTGAACAAGATAATTAGTAACATAAATAGTAATTATTCCCAGCTCAATTTCAAATTATGAAATTAACATTCAACTCTGGGATGATAGAATATAATTTTGGGCTATACATTTTCATGTATACATGTATATAAATAAATGTTTTAAATATTTTATTATATAATATAAAGCTTTAGATAGAATAATATATATAAACACAGCAAATATAATATGCTTTATATAAATATTATGTATATTAAATAATAATAATAATAGAAGTCGATGTAATTTATGCGGTTAGTTTAATTATAATTAAATTCAAATCCTATATGAACAAAATGTATTTTATTATTCGTGTAGAATTTATGAAACTATATTGGTAATTTATTTATTTCACATTGCCAATAAACATCGCCGCATATAATAATGTTAATGTTCTATAATACATATACTCGATTTCATTTAATTTATTATATTAATAATATGTTTTAATGTAACGTAAAAATTGGTGTATAATTTAGATAAGTGATGTACTAGCTGAGTATAGCCTATTCAAAAAGAGGTGGAAAATTGAATTAATTTTATTTGGTGTATAATATATGAAAATTTAAATAACTAGATGCGATGCCTGGAAACAAATTATCATATAATTACAAAAAATTACTACTTAAATTCTCCCTAATTTTTAGGAAATATGAAAAAATTTCACTGATTTCAAAAAATTCTGTTCAATACGAAGAAACTGACTATTTAAAAATCTGACTGGTCTCGATTAATATTATATAAATTATTCGATAAAATAAAAAAATATACAATTCATTAAAAACCATGTTTTACCGCCCATAGTATGCATGCATGTTGGAAAAATATAGTCATACGATAAAGAATTTAAAATTTTCTAATTTAAATAAAATTCACGTCCTTCATAGAAGATTTCTTTACATTTTTTGTAAAAACTTACAATGGTTAATATATTATCGATGGATATTATTCCATGTTATATTATTACATATTGTAGTATATAGCATATAATGTATATTATATCATATATGTATAGTGATTTTGATGTTATGTGGCTTGTCGACTATATCAGGATTTATATTATGGTAATTTGGAAAAAAAAAATTCATATTATTATTATCATTTCTTGGTATAATTCACTGCAGCTAAATAAATCTCAGGAATACACCTATTTTGGATGAATGTCTAGTTGGCACTATCTGGAGGGTGTTATCCAACTCCACTGACGAAAAGTTAGCCTAGAAATAGTGCAATCCTTGTCGTATGACTAAAAAACATCAATTTTTTGAAGGTTCAAGCGTAAACTAGAACCACAGGCTTCGGCGAATAGCTGGAGCCACATAATATTACAAAAATATTCACTTTTCGTTGATCGATTAGCCTGTTCCTAAATTTTTAAATTGGCTGACACTCACGATCGAAAAAAAAGTAAATATTTTATTATAATATAATATTATGTTGAAAATCAGTGTTGTACTGTACTAAGACTAAACTAGAATGACTGCTGAAATTTAATTTTGTCCCTTTTCATATGGATCTCAAGCTCCTCTCATTTGATAATTCGATGTTGCTGACGCTAAATCGTATTTTTTACCCTTGCTCAACGCGAAAAAAAATTGGTAGTCAAGTATATTTATAGCGCTGCAAGAAGCTTTTAGAAAAAATAATAAAAACAATGGTCGATAAGGCTGTTTTGCCGCTGTATTTTTTTACGTCTCCACAATCAAATTTAATTTAACGTATTAACCGGCATAGACTACAGCAAAATGAATATTTGTGGAAGCTTTTTAAATCTATCTATTTCCTGTGTCGATATGTCTAGTATTCAATTGTTCTTGCTATAACTAATAAACTTCTTGCTTATTTGGGTTTCATTTAAAACTTTCTTAAGAAAAAGGATAATTTTATTAAAATTATAGACAATGAAAAACGGAATTTAAATATTTTCACCTGATAACATTTGTACATAACATCATTTTGACATTATTTTGTACAAAATTATGTTCAAATATTCCCTAAATGCCAATACATTTATTGGTATACATATTACATATATTATTATTATGCTGTTATACATATTAACACTACACCTTGTTCCATTCTAAATATTTTGTTTATTATCTCTGTGCTTAATATTATATAGAACAATGTAATCAATTGTTTTAGTAGTTATATCTCAAATATATTATATTACAATATAACAACCTATTATATTATACTATATGTATTATGGATTATCCTCTGGGATTTCATGTATTAATATGTATATAGGATAGGTGTATTTATAGATATAATATTTATGAATAAAACAGTGACATTATTAATCTGTATTTTGTTTATATGATTAGGATAATATTAAACACTTAAAATGATTTTAAGTTGTACTAAATATAATCTGTGCACAATGGTCAATTACACAATAATATATATGCCATATTGCCATACTCAAATTGTATATGTGCGTACAGATGCTAAACTTTAGAAAAGTTGTTTCTTAGGGACCATAAATATATGGTAAATATTCGTGTTCGAGCTTTCCGGCTACGGAAAAATTGAATTTGAATAAAAATTATGCTTTAATTATTAACAATTGTATATAGCTATAGTTAATTAATTATTTATTATTATTGAATAAAATAAAATAAATAAGTCGACACAAGAAAATGATAGCTAAAAAAGCTTCCACTGACAAACATATCGCTATAGTCTATGCCGGTTGCTATGTAAAATTAAATTTGATGATAAAGACGTTACAAAACGTAGCGGCAAAACAGCCGTGTAGACATATCTATATTTAGATTATCTTTGGTATTACAAAATTATATAATTTCCTTTATAAAATAAATTTGTAAAACGAACTAAAAAATATTTTAGTTTTGATTATATTACATTTATTATAATAAATAACATAAAATGAGTTCATCTCAGCAATTAATGCGCAATAAATAAGGTCAAAATGTTATATAATTTTAATAAAAATATTAAAAACTATGTGCAAAATGTAGCGAAGAACTTAATTTTCGCACAAAGTAATTAAATTCTTTACAAAATTATAAATTATACACTTAAAAAACATTTTCCAACACCCATTTAGTGGGTTTTTTTACAAACAATAGAATCAAAATTGCACACTCCTCTGCACTTATATGAAAAGATATACACCAGCAAAGAAACATCTTCTATATTTTGTTCACCGTCTTATAATATTTATTATTTTTGTTAAATATTTTGTTACAATATATGAAATTAGCAACTGCGAAGCTATCTTACATCCAGGTATACATATATACGGATGTGAAACATCTTTCCATTTTTCTTTTTGCTATACACCAAAGTTAGTTGTTATATTCTTTAACACTTAGATTGCAAAGCTTTAAAATAAAAGCAACTTACTCGAACATTTTACACTTTAATATGCACCATATCCAGGTAGTTTACATCCTGTTTCTTGTAATATTATGGAATATATGTATAATAAAGATATTACACACATTTAATGCTACTGCCGAACTATTATATGGTTTTTATATAATAAAATATATGGTACAACGAGCTGAGAAGTTAAACAATAGAACATCGTTAGTGTGAAACACTAAAAAACATAATACACTTATAAGAGTGGCAAAATCAAGCAAAATAACAAAAAAAAGTTTAATTTTCTCTATTTAATGGAAACTATATATAGTTTTAGAGGTTTTTTT
Source organism: Diadocidia ferruginosa (assembly GCA_027564275.1). Taxonomy (NCBI): domain Eukaryota; kingdom Metazoa; phylum Arthropoda; class Insecta; order Diptera; family Diadocidiidae; genus Diadocidia; species Diadocidia ferruginosa. Next base: position 1,166 of record JANSTW010065509.1, on the reverse strand, counting down.
TTAAATGAAAATAGTTTAAAAAAAACAGCGGTTTTATCACATTTCCACTTTTTTTTGGAAAATTGAAAAACTCTTTTTTCTTTCAAATATATAAGTTGCATAACGATGTACATACATTTTCTTGATTAAAAATAATACAAATATTTTAATATTTTTAAACAGGCTAATCGGTCTAATTCAAAGTAAAGCTATTCTCATCTAAATTAGTGGGTCGGCTTGGGCTAGATAAGAATAGCTTTACTTTGAATTAGACCGATTAGCCTGTTTTAAAATATTAACATATTTCAAATCAACGGTCGAAAAAAAGTAAAATTATTCATAAAAAGAACTATTTATTAATAATTAACTACCTTTACTTTATTGTCAAACATATATTTTTAGAGATAAGTTCTATTTAGAAAAAAAATAATTTAAAAATGAATAGTTTTTACCCTTAAATAAACTATCTACTTGTGCCCTTATCTCGGAGTTAGATGTAAACGATATCTAGGTTTAAATTTTAGAAATGTTTTTTTCTAAACATTTTCAAGTATCTATTTTGCATTTTCATACATAATATAGCTGGAGCCTGTGACGAATATTCTAAAAATGACATCTATTGCATGCTTCCGTAACCGTTGAATTAAATATTTAATTTATTAAACGGGTAAAATATTTGTTCGCATTCGTTAAATTTAAGTTAATACGCACAATTGCACAAACATATATTGTTTTATTTATTTATTTATTATATATGCTTTTAAGGACTTTTCTTTTCTCACATAATTTTTTTCACGCTGAGATAAAAGTATGACGTGAGATGAGTATACTATTTACATAATTTAATTTTTTTTTTATATTCTTATATTTTTTTATGAATAGTAGAAAATTTTATATTTTTAATCGTTTATACCAAAGATAATGGAAATAAAGATATTATATCGACACGGCTGTTTTGCAGCTACGTTTTTTTACGTCTCCACGATCAAATTTAATTTTACATAGCAACCGACATAGCGATATGTTTGTCAGTGAAAGCTTTTTTTAGCTATTGTTTTCTTGTGTAGACATATATCTATATTTCCATTATCTTTGGTTTATCTATATATGTATAAAAATGAATGTTTGTATGTATGTGACTTATAGACGCCTAAACTGTCTATTGGATTTTGCTCAAATTTTCAGGA
>JANSTW010065498.1:0-10800 GCA_027564275.1 Diadocidia ferruginosa | reverse complement strand
GTAAAATAATCGTTTTTACGTGCAATTTAAATGTTAAGGTTTCTATATATTTTTATATTACAAAAATTCAACCAACCCGAAATACAAATATGTGTACAATAGTGTATATATATGAAAATCGTTATCACAATTTTTGCATATTTTGTTTTTTTTTCTAAATGGAAATATAAACAAAAATTTGTTTATTTATAAATATTCACAAAATAAAAACTTTACATATGTTTATTATATAATATAGTGAACTATATATAATGTATATCAGTATATATAGCACCCCACCCATAACCCAAGCGCAAGGTAAATTATATTATAATAATTATAATTTGTATTTTCTATATTGTATAATGATAACAAAATATATTGTATTGAATATTTGTTTTATTATTATAAAAAAAAATTGTATATTTTGAACAGTAACAAAATTCTATATACATATAACGAACAATTATTTTAATGATAATAATTGCTCATATATATACGAACTATTTAAATTTACATACTTATAATACACGTATTGTAATTAAATTATTGGAAAATTTATTTTTCACAAACGTGCAATTATTCTAGTATAGCAAATACTTCTGTTTATAAATTAAAAATGAATGAATGCACATATATTAATTATGGATTTTATTTCGTTTATTTTAACAAATTCGTATTTATTAATGATAAATATGAAAAACACGCGAATTATATCAAATCTATCTGTGAACTAAAAATCAAAAGTTAATATCGAAATTGGGTTTAAATCTGTGTTGTTAGTTGTTAGTGCGGTTTTTCATGTTGAAATATGATATTATGTTTCACGTTATAATAATCAAATTAAAAAAATATATTTTTATTTCATTTGAGTCGCAGTATAATTCATACAAAAATAACTTTATCGCAGGAATCTAAAAATATTGTTTAGTATAAAAACCAGAAGAATGACACAAAAGTGTGTCGTATATTAATTATTAAAATCCAATTAAAATAAACTAATTTTTGTATACGCTTTAAAACCACACTAACGCAATATAAAGTTTTAGTTCCTTTTGCTTTTTTTGCATAAAATATTTAAAAAAAACCCATATATTATTTACTTCTTCATATATTGTTAAATTGTGGTCAGCGATGTAATTTTTATGGAAAACTTGTTGAAAAAGTATTGATTTTTATGTATATTTAATATTTATATTTTGGTTTTGGTAAGATTTATTTTAATTAATAATTTTAAAACAAAATATTTTGCTTTTTTATTAATTAATTTCTTTTATTAAAACTATCAATAATATACAGTTGAATTAAGACTATACAAAAGCTCATGCGTTTACGGTACGAAATAGCATCTACTTTTTGATGGGCCCCGGGACAAAAATATATACAGTTAGAGGTCTATTATATTGTAAAAATAATTATTTAAGTAAAATTCTCAAAAATTCTTTTAGTTAACAATACAATATTTGACATAAAGATTAAATATATTTCAAAAAACATTGTAACATAATTCTAACAATAAATGTCATAATTAATTTCAAATCATGCTTTTACTTTATCAATATATTGAGTTTTTACGAAAAATTACTAAAACAAATATTTGCGGGTGAACTTTTAATTGTAAGACTATAAGTAAGAGAAGTAAAATAAAAGGTCTACTATATGTAAGGTAACTGTCTGCTGTATACATTTATTAATTAAGTTATAAATACAAATTTTTTAAGCTTTATATACTCATAGTCTTTTCACAAAATATAAATATACAATATCAATTAAAATTATAATGTTGACGTAAAATGTGGTCATATTACCTATGTATATATATATTAATTTCTGTTTAATATTTATTATGAAATTCGAAATTGTACATTTATTTTCATACATAATTGGTATATATAAAATATACAATATATGTATATTGTATATATTGATGCATGGAACATCATCCAATTTAATTTTGTATTATTTTCTGAAGAAGACATTTTTTCCATGATAACCATACTTTACAAAAATAATATCCAAAGTTAGAAAAGGTAAAACCAGTTTTTGCCATTTAGAGTAAAAAGTCTATTATTTTTAACGACGATATATACGTATATAATAATACAAAAAAAAAGCTTGCCACTTTAAGCTTATATGCGTACTATATTCCTATATAGATCTTGTGGTTTGGTATTATATTTGCGGTATATTGTCTTTTTATTAAAAAATATTATTATTATATTTTCTTGGTGGATTCCATGTGTACTGGCAAGTAGTAAGTAAGTCTAATTTGTTTTCGACCAATCGTCAAAAAATGGAATCTAAAAAAAATCGCGTAATATTCATATAGGTAGGTAAAAACATAATTAAACTTTAACAATTTACATTTATTTTATATAAAATGACCAATCCCATGAGCAGCCATGCTATGATACTATGAGAAATATAACCACACATGTACATTTTTATTCCATAAAACTAATAGAAATTGAAAAATCACAAAGAAATACATTAACTCTATTAGAGTTGGCTATACCTTCTGTATAATAACTATTATATATAGACAAAAGATACAATATTTAATAAAATAGAGTTTATAAAATTTTAAATATTTTCATTTTAAAACTTAAATAACCTCTTCCTATAACCTCTTCAATATATTTTACTTATAAAGAGAAATTATGTTTTCATCGTTGCATTGATTAAATATATACAGCAAAGAACATACCACTATACATAACATTTAATTTCAACCTTTTTTCCACATTGAAATCACAACATCTAACACAAAAATATAAACATTATGTATACCGGATCGTATCATTACCATCCCCAATTACTTATATCATTCTATAAAGGAGACGTGCTCTTCATTCGCAAGTGTTCAATTGGAAGCCAAATTGCAGATAATTTGAACAAATCACAACTATAGTAGAGCTTTAAATGTTATTTATAGTAAATACTGCAACATAACTTTTTATTTGAAGGGCTTTTTATATTTTCTATAGAAATATAGCTATAGATGTATTATAAATTTTACTTGTGAATGGCTTGCAGAAAAAATGAAATATATTAGTCCTTATAAGTCAGTATTATACGCGAATATTATTAAGCATTTTTATTCTAAAATTTTAAATAATATAAACAAAATGTTTTACTCCATATAACATAACTCACACAGTGAAAAGGATATCGATATAATATAACGTATTCAGAAAACGATTGATCTTTAGGGCTCATATATAAGGCTAATAGGGGCTAAGTTCCGAATTAAAATTATCAAATAATATAAATGATAAAAAAACGTTATATTGTTACTATAATATTTAATTTATTTTATATTTTTTAATTAAAAACTTATTTAGGTAAATATATATGTAATATGTATGTATATTAGGAAATAAATAAATTGCTAAATATCCATAAATAATCATTTAAAAAACACTTGCATTTTATATGAAAAAGCTCACAACATTTTCAAGAAATCGCCTAAAGTTGTTTATATAAGTTGTAATATTTTACTACTGTTAGGTTTTTCATATATTTAAACCGAATTTTGGTCAAATTGTTCTGTCTACACACAGCTATAATATTTGAGGGTATTTAGCTTATCTTACAGTCCTTTAGACCATTTATTTTAACTCAAAATAGTTTCTTTTATATATGTGTTGTTAGACATTTTTATATGAACTTAGATGTAAATTAGTTTAATAAAAAAATTCTCATTTAAATAATAAAATTATGCATTTTTTGCATATGAAAAAACAAAGATCTTGTTTTAATGTAAACATTTTTTTTTTTCGTTTTTAGTCCCTAAGCAATTTTTGTAGATAAATCATATGTCCAAAATGTACATCCACATATTAAATTGCCAAAATATTGTTTATGATTTATAAAAAAGACACAATATTTTGTTATAGAAACCATTTTTTAATTATAATTTTATCTTTTGTATACTGCAGAGAAAATACAACATTTATTTATATAGGTTGCAAGCTTATAATGTCACAATAATCAATGAGCTTTTATGTGTCTTTATATAATATTTATGATGGATATTATTAACTTTTATGAGTGATACATTTATATTATTTATATATATGTGTGGGTTTTTTCATAAATTAAGTATGCGGTAATCATATGCTATCAGAAGATTAAATTTTTTGAGACCTAATATCAGTTTATTATATCTATAATAATGCTTAATATTTTATGTTTTTTTTTTATATGGACTTACACATAAAATTGAACTATATTTCCATATGATGAACCAATAATTATATGTGTATGAAGAAAAGAATGATGGAGCCTTATTATATACCAGAGGTGGGATTCGAATGGAAATTTTGTTCTTTTTTATAAATTATATTTTAATCTATTTCGAACAAAATATTGAACATACTTTTACCATTCTTTTCTGATATATTGTAGCCATATTACCTAGAGGGTTAATATACAACATATTGTAGTCGCGGTACCTAAAGGGTTAATATAAAATACAATATTCAACAATGTTATATTGTTCTCATATTTTTATATCGTTGCTTTAAATATTAATCTATATAATAAATGTATTGTTATAACCAATATAATGTTTTATTTTAAGAATACTGTAAATTATTTTGTAGAATTGAGACGTACAAATTATTATAAAATTAAAATAAATTCATTCGATCATATAAAATAGAAAAGACAACACCAAAACAAATTTTACAAAGTTTAAAAAATAGTTTTTTATTTAGCATAAATATGCTACAATATATATTTAAAACAAATATGACGAATTACACTTGCAATTTTTCATGTATGTGGCTTTAATAAAAGATAAAATGATAAAGTTAGTAATAATCTCATCAAAAACATTTTAAAACATTTTATCTGTTTGTTACTGTTGTGTCTTAAACCAAAAAACGGTCTTTTAGCGAATGTTCATGTCTCACCTCTGCTATATACATGCAATAATAGCCTTAAAGGGCTTTGATTATATCCTATATATAATAAAAATGTTACTATATATTTATTTTCAATAATCTAGATTAATTATATGGTTATTATTATTTATAATATATGGATAATAGTATAGTATATCGTATATAATAAATTATATCTATTAATTTGTCGCAGTTAATTAAATAGATTATATGAATATGAATGAAAAATATGTTATATACATTACCGATTCCGATTCACATTGATATAAACCCAATAATAATTAACCGCATGTTATACAATATACTATAATGAAAAGACTAAAGATACTTCAATTATATTGTGGAAATCCAAATAATTAAAAAAATATTACTAAATATTTATATAATTCATAAATTTTATATCCGTGGTAATTTTTATGAATATTTAAGGGTGTTACTATAGCATTTATAAGCATTTACATTTTTCGAATATTTCTCAATGGCTGCGTATACTAAAATTTATATTTATATATATATGATCCTGAACCGGATTGAGTTTATATAGGATTTAAATCATATTTTTTTACAGACGCACATGTTTTGCATTTTAAAACAATATTGTGACATATATAAAAAATTTGGAAAACGACCTATTGACATATTATTTATTATGTATATACTATATTTTGTTTATAATAAAGAAAATATGTTCGATAATTTAATACACACTTTTGCAAAAATGCAAAATGTTCAATAAACATGCTTATCATATTATATATTTATATACATATGTATTATGTATAAACTATAAATTAATAATTTATATCTAAATCTCTATATAATCCCTTTATAAATTTATAATTATATATGAACATATAGTACAATCATCAGAGCATATTTTGTAATCCTGATTGGTTAATTTATAATAAGCCTTTCTCTGAAGCATAGTTTATACCTTTTTATTGTCACTTTAATTGAATAAAATTAATTAAAAGTTAATTCAATCAGGTTTTATGCTATGTATTAAACTATTATAATTAATTGTTATATATCAAAGCTTTACACATTTAAGGAATATTAAATCAGATTATTATTATGAATTTATAGAAATTATGAAAATTATCTAGAAAAATAATTCTAAATTTAATTTTGATTTATATATACAAGAAACTGTAACTGTTTCAATTTTTTGCTTAATAATAGTGTCAGAAGAACATAATATATAAATAAATTAAAATTAAAAGAACAGTGTATAAAAATCACATAAATAAAATAAAATAAACTCAAGAAAAACCAATCTTCTTCGCGTCTGCAAAATAAAATGACATATAAATACCAAATTTTTTTTACAAACTCAACAAATAGAAAAAAAAGAAATGTTACAAATAACTTGAAAATGTTTTATAGGTCACCAGAGATTCATTTCATATTTATAGCGTTCACCAAAATGCTTGTTATTTTAAATCAAAAAAGTTTAACAATTTAAAGCTTTTTATTGCAAAGATGTAAATATAGGTAAAAAAATATATTTCCTGTTTTGTGCCACTGCCACCTCACCGCAACCTCTATAATTGCATTTTATTGATATTTCCATTACTACCTATATATTCTTTTTGTGAATTAAAAAAAAACATAATAAAATCGATAAAAAACTCAAATTCGACCTATTTTTTGTTACCAAAAAAATATGTATCATAATAAAATAATTTAAAGGAAAAACCCATTTATTTATATAGTTTACAGTAAAAAAGTGTTTCTCAAATTACATTTACAGTAAAAAAGTGTTTCTCAAATAATTTTTGTATTTAAAAAAATTAGAAGTAACGGACTCAATATTAAGATCTTTGTTGTTTTAATTTAAAATTCTTCAATTTACTGTATCAATTATAAATCGATTATTTACTAGTCTTTTATTAGTTCGTATAATTTATCAGAATCTCATTTTAGATAATCTCCTTAAAGTATCAAATATAAATTCTTTTAAATTAAATAAATGTCTTCTATGATAATTTCGATAAAATCAAAATCGAAATTAAGATTGACTCAATAATAATGAGCTTTATCGAATGATTATTTTATATTTATATGATTTTGTACATATATGCTATATGATTATTATTATATAGAGTTGACATTTGCTTCTTTACAATTTTTGTATATATATATATATATATACGATTTGGTATATGTTATATTGAAATGAAATTAAATGTTGTTCAACAAACCATTCTCTACTATTTTGCAATAGATATGCGCAGCATAAAAAAGTATAGATATTATATAGCATTAAAGATTTTCAATTTAACAGAAATCTTATATAAAAGTTGACAAAATATTTTCAACTACATAATATTTATATTTATATAACGACAGATAGTTCTGTCAAATTTTTCCCGAGTATCTACCATCTAACTATACAACATATATTATATCTAAAATATATATATAATGAATATTCCATTTCCTATAATATGAAGCTTGTGATAAACTATATAGATGATGGATATATTTCAAAAATAGAAAATTATACCTATCATAATATACTGAAAATTATAAGAGTTCCCTTTGAACAACATATATCTTGTGGTGTGTCATATATTATAGGTGGGATATACCTATATATAACCACAAGTTACATAACTGAAAATAATTATTTAACAAATGATCCATACACACCATTCCATCAAACTTACATAATTTTATTTAAACAAACAATATATATCATTGCCAACATAATAATGAATTATGTAAAGACGAATAATATACAAAGGTTTTTCAGACGTAATTGGTTTAGCTTTATCTTTTTACAGTATATCAATATAATTTAAAGCTTCTATATACAAACTTTTCGGATTAAATGCAAGTTTTTTTGTTACATAATTTTCTTTTGTATTTATCATAATAAATTTTATGTGTATAAGAGAAAATTCTATAGAGGTCGTATAAGACAGATGAAAATTAATTAAATTGTTTATTATGTCGCAGTAATAAGTTATCTTATTAGATTTTTTTTTCTATATAGTTATGTCAATATGTTAAAAGAATTGTTTTAACATTTTTTTTCCAAGAACTGGGACTATAAATGTTATAAAGTTGTCATTATTTTAATGTAATTTTTCATATCGTTGCTTATTGCTTACATTATATAATAAAACTTTTAAAAATATGTAAACTCTTAATAAATAATATATTACAGAATATGATATTTTATATGTGTAAACATAAATTTAATCTTTCAAAAAGATATATTAAATTTAAAAAATGGGATTTGTTATAAAGGTAGATTCGTTTTCTTATATATTTTTTGCTTATAAAACATAATGTATATATGGGTCTAAATTTTCTATTTGCTTATGTTATACATATATTATATATGAAAGATTTAAATTCTAAAATAGAAATATTATCCCGAATATACGCAGATGATGCTTTACGCAACCATATATTCTATTTGATAAATATTTTATCATCATATCTTATTCGTAGTATATATTATGTACCTAATATAATAAAATCCTAAAGAGCTAGAAGATGATGACATCATTTTAAAAGTTTTCAATTTATATTTTATGAAAAAATATTATTTCACTCGTGTATATCGCAGAGCTTACATAACTTCCATGCATAATGTTATAAGGACAAAAATATTATACAATTTAAAGTAAAAAAGGATATGATATGATAACTTTAATGTGTACTTATTAACTTATCTGTATCATATAATATATAGGATTTTCGAATATAAAATATTTTGTATGAAGACTATATGAAAAGTATAATAGCAGGTGCTTCTCCAAATTTATAAGAAAAGAGTTAAAATTCGACCTCCAAAAAAAAATCATCACTTCACCTCTTCCCCAAAAGATAAACGTATAAATAAATTAAAGCAAACATAATTAAACTAAGATAAGTCAAGTCATATGTTTTTGTTGGACATTGACCTAAATAAGAAAAAATCATTTATTCTATTCAAAATAATAATATAATAATTGTTGCTCAAAGCCTTTCAGATTGTTGAATTTAGCAAAGCTTGTGTCAAAATTACTATCAGGATAAAAATTAATATAACTCGCGAACATACTTAATTACCTTAATTTAGATTGTCAAATATAATATACATACCTACAAATCGAAAATATGTTAAATTTTTAAATTATATATTACATACATAAAATTCTTATTATATGTTTGATCATAAGACTTTGATGTCAATCATAATTTCCAATATACATAAATCGTATACATATAGGATTATTTGCAGAGTCATATATTATATAACATAATACACAACGTCTAGCCAATATAGTAACCAAGTTATTGAAATGTTTCTTGAATTTTCGCGTCATATACAGTTCTAAATAATCATCAAGATATTCGCAATATTCACTTTGAACAATTGCGCAAGATAATATCTATTGTAAGCTATATATTATATCACGGAAAATAAGTGTCTATGTCTATATATACTGATGGTAGATATGCTTTTACAATAGTTTTATGACTTATTTGGGTTCGTAACTACCCGCGGAAACGTGTGGGTTTCTATTGTATATATTATAACAAAAGACTGTAAAATATTTTTTGACATTATTCACTGTTGACTGGCTATATACTCTAAGGCCTTAAAAGAGTTTCTGAATAACCTAATAAATTGATATAGATATGATGAATATATATCAGTGACGAACATACCATAATATGTATGTTGACATTAAAGACTTTGGGCGTTATGTCTTTGGGTATTATGTCCTGTCACCGTATGTATATTGTATATGCCAAGCTTTCGTAACCGTAAAATAAAAAATGATTTTTTAAATGCATTCAAATATTTTCGAATTTCGAACATTCTCAAATTGTACGTTAATACGCAAAATCAAAAATCACTTAAACATTATATTCTCAAACTCATTATATGTAGCACAGACACATCATTTCAATTAAATATCCATGCGACACATTTTCTACTGTGTGCTGTTGCAATTATAAGCTTTTAGGCTTTTTTCTCTTCTCACATAATTTTTCTCACTTTGAGTATAGCGTATATGGTTAATAAATTTAGGTAAAATCAATATAAACGAATTTAAAAGTGCTTCCTCACAGAAAATGTTCACGCTTCGTGCCTGTGAAAAAATGCCATTGTATAAAAAGGTTAAACCAAATTTATAATATACAATGTTTAAAAATATCTCGAAAATATGTGTGTTATTAAGCTATAATGTTTATCTCCGGACTGATGAAATGGAATTTACCACCGAAATAAACAAAGCAATGATTTTACTGCTTTTTTTTTTTATTGACATAAAATACTTCAAACAGTTATGTTATTAAATGTATAAAATATAATTTTCACCAAAAAATTACCTCGCGCACAATATACGGTTTTGTATCAATATCTATAAAGTTTGGGTAGGAAAATAAATAAAAGAAACATGATTTAAAAAATAAAAGTGAAATATTTATATTCTCATTATTTATTTAAAAAAAAGATAAGTGAATAACCATTATTATTTATTAATATCTTCACATAATATAATATTAATGTGACTTGTCTCATTTGTATATATATTAATTTTCTTTAAAATGTCATGTTAAATGTCTTTACTTATTCATATTTTTAATAGTAAAATTTTGAAAAGAATTTATTGTTTTCTACTGTAAAAACGCATATATAAAATATATAATATATATACAGTATATAAGGTGCTTAAACTTCAAATCGATTAAGCAGAAATAATCGTTAAGGAAATCAAAGTCTTAATTTGTTAACAATAAATTACAATTTTAACTTGCAGCTTTCAGCTTTTATGCTAACTAAAGGCAAAAAGAAATACTTATTCTTGTTTGGCAATTATGGTTATGGGTGATTTTTTTCAGGTTAGGATTTTCATGCATTAGTATTTGACAGTTCACGCGGTATGTCAGACATGGTTTA
>JANSTW010065487.1:0-10800 GCA_027564275.1 Diadocidia ferruginosa | reverse complement strand
TAAGCAGTTTTTTGGTCCTTTTCTAAAATTTTAAAAAATGCACATACGAGGTATTGAAGTTCATCCCTCGATATATGCAATATACATATACAATCTTAACAATTAACATCTATATAGCAATATAAGGAAATTTTTATATGTATATATATATATATAATAATATATTATACTATTAAACTATATACACAAATAACAAATTACAACAATATACAAAAAGGAAGTGAATAATAATTGTTTAATTACGCGCAGCCTTTGACCTTTTCGAAATACCTATATAACATTGTTTATATAATAATATTCCAAGAAAATATGAAAACAATAAGAAGAAATAAAATATATTGATTGTACGCGAATTTATATTATAATTATTCATATATTTTAAAATGATAATTTAAATTTTATAAAATGTTGTATACGCATAATCATCATCGCGTCCTTTACCCCAAAGCGAAGGAACAACTTTAATCGACCAAATAAATGTTAGAATTTCGTCAGCAATTCGCGCATACTCCTGGATGAAAATAATTTAATAGCGAGACCATAATGGAAATAAAAATTTTGTTTAGAATTAAACAGGTTACTACTGGCCGTACACAAGTTGGAAGCAGTTCTGATATCTAGGCGGAAATTCGACTCTCGTTTAAGAAACATAGACTAATCAATAAAGAAATATTCAAGACTATACTTCACCAAACTGGGCGGGGCTCTCTGCGCTATAAAAACATCAGAAATAATCTCAATTCAATTTAATTTTTGCTCCAGGATCTTGAAATTACGCTGACACTGGTGTCCATCTATCAGTGTCAGCTTATATCCCACTATCATATATACTAAATATTAAATTCTGGTTAGTTCGAAAGCATGTCAAAATTAACTTCCACCTTACACAGTTTTTTCTTCAAATCGCGACTCAGAGGCATGTCTAGCATGCTCGATCTGCTGTATACAGAGTAACGGCTCTATCCACTATACTCTTATATAACTGTAAAGCATCGAAGCCCATAATTTTAAGGCTAAAGAGCTACAATATTTAAACAATAAAATATTATTTTTTTAAATGTAAAATCCTTATAAAAGAAAAAAAATATTTATAGAAATATATTACGCAAAGTACATAGTTTTTTTATTTACACTGTAATTTTTTTAGTTTAAATATAACTAAAAATGATGTAATTTTAATGTTCAAATTCTGCATTATCCACTAACTTCTCACAATCAATATTCTGCGATGACACTGCAATGCGGAGCACATTTTTCAGGTTATCATCAGAGAGCCTATTCCTGTAGTCATTTTTGATATATTTCATTAAAGAAAATGTTGTTTCACAAATATGCGTACTACCGAACATAGAAGAAATTTTTAGCATTTCATTTGTTAATACTGGATATTTTTTTATAGAAACTAATTTCCAAAAATCAATTTCCTTTTCTGTACTACACATTAATGTAATATCGGATTAAAGGTCACATAACTCCATACGAAGTTCTTCGTTCTGTTCAGAAATATTGCAGAGCAAAGGGTTGCGAAAAACGACCACTAATTTTCTAATTTCATCAAAATCGTGAAACCGAGATACAAAATCTTCTTGCAATGTCTTTATATTATTTGCAAATCGATTAAATTTAGCATTTGCTAATTCAGTTTTGATAACTTGGCATGATTCGAAATGGCATAAATTATTTTTGGCAATGTCATCATGTAAAATTATTAATTTTTTAATAAAACCGTCAATAATTGATATTAGGTTTACTATTGTTTGTTTTTTTTCTTGAAGTTTCAAATTTAAGATATTTAAAAACGAGGTAATATCTGTTAGAAAAGCTAACTCCATTAAAAATGATTTTTCCTGCAATTTGGCCGATAAATGATCACAATTTCGTTTTAAATTCAAAAATTGCACTACGTCCTTGCGTAAATTAAAAAATCTATTTAAACAACGTCCTCGGCTAAGCCAACGAACATCCGTAAACATAATTAAGTCTCCATAGCATGAATCAATCTCACTTAAAAGCAATTTAAATTTTCGGTGGGTAAGAGCTTTATGTCCACCTCTTATTTTGTTTACAACTGTAATTACAGTGAGCATAGTTTCATTGCATCCAATCGTTTTGGCACATAATGCTTCTTGGTGCAATATACAGTGGTAAAATGGAGTGTAAATATTGTTTTTTAAAAATTGCCCTTGAAGTCCATTTATATGTCCTCGCATAGATGGAGCACCATCAGTACAGACTGCACTAAGCTTATCAAAGCCGCCAATTGCCATCACAGATAATTCAACGCCACGATATATATCTTCCCCTCTCGTCATATTGTGCAGCGAAACTAAATTTAATAATTCTTCTTCCACGTTGAATTCTAAAGTAACGAACCGTATAAATATTAATAATTGAGCAACATCCGTATTGTCGGTTGACTCGTTTAATGCCAATGAGTAATATTTACAATTATTTATTTTTTCTATCATAGTATTTTCCAATTGATGGCTTATATCACGAATGCGTCTGGTTACAGTATTTCGAGATAAAGGAACGCAGCTAATTAGGTTGCTGGTTTCGTTTGTACATTCACCAAAACATTTTAACATTTTCAAACAGACATCTTTAAACAAAACACCAGTATTAAATGGTTTCTTCGCTAATGCTATTTCGTAGCTAGCTACATACGAAGCTTTAATCAAATCACTATTTGACACTGATTTAGTAATTTTATTTGACTCTGGCACAATTAGCTTATAACTATTTATCAAATTATTTCTTTCAACTCCTTGTATTGCTCCAAAAGCTTGAGAATGTTGAGTGCTGTAATGTCTTTCTATATTAAATTTTTTGAATGATATAAGCACTTGCTTGCAAATCAAACATTGCGGTTTGTTGTCTGAATTTTCAAAAAAAAAATAAGAAGTTTCCCAAGATGGGTTAAATTTACTGTTTGCATTAGAATGTGCTCTTTTCATGGTTAATTTGGTTAATTTCTACAAAAAAATAAAAACTGAAAGTATTAAATACTAATGACAACGTAACTGTTGCGCGCCGCGACATTAACGCGCCGCGGTATTTGGGTGCCACGATATTTGCGCGTCACGGCGCGCGATTTTGTTTACCCTTTTATTCTGTTGTTTGTCTCAAATTTATTTTATTTTTTCTTTTATAAATTTTAAAAGTTACTTTTGGGTTTTTTGTATACCTTTTATAATTTTTAAAAAGAAAAATTTATTTATTTGATTTTCCTTTTAAAAATTATAAACATTTATTTCAGCAAATTTAAATTTTATGAAAATAATTTTTTTTTTCCAAATTTATACCTATTTTAAACAAATTTAAAAACAACATTTGGATGCGCTAATGTCAACGCAAAAATCTCGTGGTGCGCAAATGTCTAGGTGCGCAAATGTCGTGGTGCGCAAATGTCGTAACGCGCAAATGTCACGGCGCGCTAATATCCCCGTGCTAATGTTGCAGCGCGCTAATATCGCGGTGCGAATACTAATATATTCAATTATTGTATAAAAAATACTTACATATGTTGAGATCGAATATTATAAAAAAATAGTATTATATAAAAATAGCAGTGTATAAATAACAAATCTATTGTAGAAATTTAATATTTTTTCCTTTTGTTAAATTTTTCGATAATTTTTTCTAAACAATAGAGATGATTATCAAAAGAAGATAACAATGGTAATGTAAATTTCTATTTTATTTATTGTTTATAATTTAAGATTTTTTATTTTGATTAAAAGAGCGATTTGAGCAATTTCTTTTTTTTTATATTGTTAAAATATCCTTTGTGGAGCTGGTGGAGCGATTTGTGGTGCACGGGCATCGCTGCTGTAAAGTATAATCTCCCAATCTACCATTTTCAAACTTTATCGTTTTTTTAAATAAAATATTAAAGTGTCGTTCCTATATGCTTTCGTTTTCCACACTAATTTGAATAAATGTTTAATGGATTTTCTAAAATTCTGCGAGGTTAATTCAACATATTCTTATAGAGATTATGTCCATTATAATTTACAATTAAAATTTATGCCTATATGTATATCCTTTATCCCGCAAAATGTTTTAAACGTGACTATTTCAATACTTCGTTTCGGCGGTTTATAAAATAATTGAAATCCAAACAATACATGATATAATAAAAACTGGTTCAAAAAAACCAAAAAAATATCAGACACAAGAAAGTTTTACACCAGTCGAGGGATTTGGGCAATTTTTGGTGGGGGTGAGTTTTAAGGGGTCCCATACTCTGGGATTGCATTGGGAATCTCTAGGTCAAAGGTGAAGAGGGGCTCCCATACAATTTATTTTTTAAATATGGCCGGAAAATATGAGCATATATAGACAATATTACCTATATTCCTATTATTAGACCACACATATTCAAGATAAATACTTGAAAGTGAAAAATGGTACAGTTTTTATAATAATATTTAAATTATAAAAATAAGGCAGGTGATTTATATAGGTCTACTATAAAAGAAGATATAATTTAATAGAAATATATAATCGTATCCTCCTGGATTTATTTATTTTATACAAATTAATTATATATTATTTTTTATTTATTTATATTTATTTATTTATTTATTATTAATATTAAATTTTAAAAAGGAGTACATATAGGTTGTTATAACATCTGTTTAATTGTAAATAAAATTATGCATCAATATTGGCAATACTAGCAGTTAATTGCTCCAAAGATTGTCTTGCAATTTTTGCTATCATTCGTTCTGCACTAACCACATCTTCCCACTCCAGTATGGTCGCACATTCATCTAACATGTCAATTGCTTCTTGTAATCGCTTCTTTAATGGTTCTCCGTCTAACGTTCCAGCGGCATATTCAGATTTCGCCTTTAGCACAATAGGAGCATGTAACTCATACAGTAACAATGCACGTGTTCTGATTTTGCCCGGATGCAAAACGTCTAAAACTCGTAAAAAGTCTCGGCACAAATCTATTTTATGTTCCAACATGACGTCAGGTAAATCTTGCATTTCATATCCATCAACTCGTCCATACATTTCAATGAGATTTTTACGTATTCCAGTTTGTATAAAGTGTAATGGATGCAATACACTTCGATATCGTCTAAATAATTTCTCGTATTTTTCTAATCTCTCAGCACCTAATTCCAAATTGGCAACACCATCGACCTCAGCTTGTATTACATCAATTGCTTTTTGAATATTTGCACCAGACGTTGTAAAATCACAATTTGTACATTTCCATTGAGCATTCATATCTGTACGAGAAGAACAAGAATATATAGAAAAGTCATTTTTGTAACAAAGCATAAAATCACCTAAAGTATCAGTAGACAAAAGAAATCCCGGATCACATTTTGAGCATTTGAAAGAACTGAAATTTGTGTTCAATTCTGTCGGATCTAAGCATCGTTTGCAACGACAAGTGAAAAATTTGCCATATTTTAAATGTTCCTGTCTGGCCATCGTTCCCGACAAAGTATACGTGTATGTGGTACACAAAAGTTCATCCTTGGCTATATCAACGGTTGCTCTAACATTGATTCTGTAAAGCAGATTTTTTTGCATATAATTTTATTGTTTAGAAACAATCCTGTATAAACAAACCTGAAATTTTTACTCGGCAGTATTGTATGCGTTGTATTCGGAACACACGAATGGGCTAATATGGCAGTTTTTGGATAAACACATTGTATATTGTAACCGTGAACGGTCCGTCCTTCGAACGAATTTATTTCCAATATGCCGCAAACTTGCTGGATGAGTTCTTTGGAAAAACGATTTTTCAATTTGCACGGACCATGTAAATAGCCGACAATATTTACCTCATCGGCTTTCCACATTTCCGAATCGCGTCTTGCTACTTCGTGATATTCCATTGGCGCAATTTCTCTATCCCAGCGTTCTTGGTTTTTTTCTTTTTCCAGCAGAAATCTGCAAAAGTTTCCGATCAATAAATTGCGTTGAACTTTTAAAATGTAAAATTGTAAAATCTTATCAGTTTAGAAAATGTCTCAAATTGCGTTCGAGTAAAGTTTAGCAAGTTTTATCAAAAGTACGATATTTCGTGGTCTATGGTTGCACGAGAATATTGAGTTTGCACTTTGTCGGCTATAAGTTTTATTATTTTGATTCCGAAAAATATTTTTTTAGAATGATAATTGATAAAATAAATAATTTTCTTGTACATTCTTTGAAACCTGCTACCTTTAGGGCGCTCTCACAATTAGTCCATTTTTTCAGTTTTCATTTAATAAAATATGTATTATACTGAATTACATATAAGCTCGCACAATCACTACTTTACTGAAAATTTAAAAGTGAAAATGGACTAATTGGGAGAGCGCCCTTAAGGTGTGCAAGGGAAGTATGTGTGATTATTATAATAGTAAAGTTCGTAAAAAACAGGAAATAAATCAACCATAAATTAGGAGTTTCTCTCCCTCCATACTTGCAAAAGTACGTATGACCAGTAAGTAGTTTATAGAAGAACGCAATATCACGATTGTATGTCTACTTTTTTATTATATCTTATATTATTATTGTAAATTTTTTTCGACCGGTATAATGTAAATTTTCTAAATGTTTTCTAATTATTTTAATTATTATTATTGTAAGTAACAATGGTGTTTTTATCTTGTTAGTGCGTACATAAGTTTTATAACGTTTTTGTATATTTCTAGAGTATTTCCGATGATGTCCATAATACAGGACGAAACGTCAAATATTTAATAAAATTTAAATAAGTTTTTATTGAAAATAAAAATATTTGTTATTAATAAATTACTATAAGGCCGCTGGCTCGAGAAAATCATTTAGAAAACGTCCATATAGTTGATTGCTGCTTTGTTTCAGGCTTATATAAATAGATCCATAAAACGACACCTATGTAGATGCGCTATACACAGCATTTGATGATCTTTGGGCATATTTTGTCATCATTTACTTGCACCAATAGACTCATGCCTTCTCTTGATAGTTTGTCAGATTCTTTTAAATCCAACCGGAACAGGTGTACCGCAGGGTTCCATTTTGCGTCTCTTACTTGTTTCTCTCTGTGTTTATACATGGCCCTCCTGATTTATCTAATTGTAATTTGTGTGACCTAAGGAAATTTAATAAAGTATTACCTGGGAAGGTCTACAATGTCATTTAATAATCTCTCTTCGTGGTGGGAAACCCCAACTATAGTTTTTTCTGGTTCCTGCAAAAATTATCTATAAGTTAGTGTATTGTACATCACCAGACTAGATAGTTATTGACTTGTTGCCCTTAATAGTTAATACTGAAGTAATATTACAAAGAAAACTAAAACTCAAAAAAACTGTTTAAATTTTATACAGTTCTACTACTACCATAAAGGCTCGCTATAATATATTATACAGAATTCATATTTAATCATATTTTATACAGAGCATTTTTCTTCAAATATATTCAACATATCAGTCAGTAGTATACTATTATATATTATAACTAGAATATAGATTTGAAAATATATCATAGGGCACAGATACCAGTGATTAACACCAAGCTTAAATCGCTAAACAACGATAAAATTGTTTTTCTAAAAATTACAAAGCGATAGTTTTATATATTGGCCGCTATGTTTTTAAAATTAGAAAAAAGCTTGTTAAAGCGGCTGGGCGTTATGAATTTGGGTGTTATGTTATGTCACCTTGGCGCTCTCAGCATTCAAATCGAAAAATTAAGAATTTTATACCTTTCAAAAATTATTTACGACTATTATGATGTTATTATCATGAAAAAAACATTCTTATTTTTTCGATTTAAATACCCAGGTTGCTAATCATTGGAACAGTTTCCAATAACTGGTATCTTTGCCCTATTCAGGTAATATAT
Source organism: Diadocidia ferruginosa (assembly GCA_027564275.1). Classification (NCBI taxonomy): domain Eukaryota; kingdom Metazoa; phylum Arthropoda; class Insecta; order Diptera; family Diadocidiidae; genus Diadocidia; species Diadocidia ferruginosa. The sequence continues at coordinate 2,949 of JANSTW010065487.1, read as the reverse complement.
AATATAAAATGAACGAACCAAATTTTGACAGGCAAAACATACCGAATATAAATTTTATTGGTTAAACAAAACTCAAAAACACTTGTCGATTAAATCAATTTCGTAACCCCTTATTGGTTTAATAATATCCTTTTTGAAAAGATACTATATGTATATATATGTACTTCCTATATACCGGTATATATCTGAACTGTTATATATACAAATTTAATATTTGTAACAGATATATTGTATAGGAGATATATTTGGGTATTATAATCATCACTTTAAGCTGCCGCAAGTAACATACTTGTATTTACATGAAATTTTCAAGCGTAATGGATTTTTAAATTTGAAAGAAGGATTTTTTTTTACTTTTCCTTCACATTTTTCGTAAAACTTTTTGTTTGGTGCTAAAAATAAGTTCCATGAATCAAATAGACAAAGCAATAGTTGCTTTATATATAACTGTGAATTATATAATATATATGTCCGTATTGTGCACTGTGCAGTAAGGAATTAGGGAATATTTTAAAAAGAGATTAAAGATTGCAGGTTTTTTTTATATTTAAAAGCATGCATTCAACAGATCGTAGCCGATGTTTTTGGTACTAACTTCCATCATCACTCATCAGTATATGGCTAAGAAACCAGTCCAGTCAAATCTGATCAAATCTGAAGATTCTGAACTGCTCAAATCTGAAGATTCTGATCTGCTCAAATCTGATCAAATTTCATAAAATTTGATCCAATTTCATAAATTTTTATCAAATTTATTAAATTTTCACTACACAATATATCATTCAATTCAATTAAATCTCTTTAACTGTAATCATATATGATCATTTTAGCTAACTAATTGCAATCGATTTTAATCAAATCTTATATATTATGGTCAAATTTTATCAATTCTTATTAAATTTTATCAATGTTGATTAAATTTAATATATTTTTAATTAAATGTCATTAGGTTACATACAAATCTGATCTTATTAATTAACCAAATCTGATCTATCTAAATTCTAATCTTTATATTATGATCAAATTTTATAAATGTTGATCAATTTTCATAAATTCTGATCACATTTATTAAATTTTGATTCAATTTAATATCAAACTATTGCTTTTGCACGTGAAAGGAACTTATCAGTCTATTCGCTTTTATTAACTCTCTCTTCTAAAATATATTTTGTCATTATTCTTAGGAAGTTTACACTTCAGCTTTTATGATACACATTATATTTATTTTAATAATGGTTTACAATCGTATCAAGTAAGGACAACTTCGTATTAAAGATTTGAAATTTTTGAGGTACAAACTTCTTTAGCGCCTTAAACACATTTCCGCAGAGGTAAATAATACGTTTTAGCGTCAGCAACATCAAATGGGAGGAGCTTCAGATGCATATATAAAGGGGCAAAATTTATTTTCAGCAGTCATTATGGTTTAATCTTGCAACAAATTAAGTTGTACAAGCCAAAATGCAGCTGTTTTTTTTAAACATTAAATCCAGTGTTACCAAATACACCGGAATTCCAGTAGATTTACTGGATTTTTATCAATCTCCCGAAATACTGGATTTGTCGTGAAATCTGCTGGTTTTTTTCATTTATATATAAAATCTACTGTTTTTTTACAATTATCTGTTGAGCGACAATTTCTAATGAACAAAAAAATGAAAAACAAATTTAAAAAATATCTTTATGAACGAACCCATAACAATTTTTACATGGAATGTACATTGTATATGGACTTTTTGCGAGAAGAGTGCGATCACCTCTTTTGACAGATCACTATTTTTTTTTTGGTGCGAAAGAGCAAATTCCCCCGTCGAAATACGGAGAAAGTAAGTACCTTTCCATTGAGTATATTTATTTATGTTTGTACAATAACTTTTTTTTACCATTAATTAAATCATATAAGGCAATCTATTGCTATAATTTAAGGTTATGTTATGCATTGCCCTTAAGAACGGATACACTCAAGCATTGGCAGGAATGCTTAAAGAGTGTGGCATATTTACTTATTAAGTTTAAAAAAAATAGCAATAATGTCTTTATTTTTAGTAAGGGTTTGAATATAAACGTCTTGTTTGGGCCACTTTTTTGACAGATGGCAATCCAGCGACTGAAAAAACGAACGACAATTTCAATGCAATTGTTGTTGTTTTTTCTACAAACGCTGATTTAGTCGCTAATCAGACGCTGTTTAGCGTATGAACGCCGGATTCGGATTCGATCTACCGGATTTTTTTATTTTGATTTGGCAACACTGTCTTAGTCTAGAATAGACCGATTTTTTGACATTTGAAATATCCCTACGCACAAAAATATTTGCATAGGATTACAACAACAACGCCAAAACATAAGGCAACGAAGAAATTTTTGTGTAATTTTGTATGGAAAATCGTCGAAAATTGCGTTAAATTTGAATTTGTAAATTAATTTGATAATACCTAATATAATGTTTTTGTTAATTTGGATAAATTAACTAATCACAAAAATTATTAAAAACGTTTTACATAAATTAGAAGCTATTAACATATTATTTGGATTTAATTAAAATAATTTGTCAGCAATTTCTCCATACAAAGAAATGATTTTTCTTAGATACATGCATTGTGACTGGTGGTGAATTGTCGAAATATAATCCATCTATACCAATTTAAATTTAATTAAATAGAAAACAAGACTTTATGATATAACGATTTATTTGACAAATAGATGGCGCAAAGTTATCAATAATTTCCTGCTCATAATTTTCTCTTAAATAACATTAGTAATTAGTATATATTATATAAGAGGCTAAAACTTTTTAAAATTTTTGCTTTGTTAAAAACATTTCTTTTTCCTCAATAAGCATACTAAGCATATTTATTTAAAAATAAACAAAAAATATATGTAGGTATCTGATTACAAAAAATAAAATAAAACAACATACAAACAATATATTCTAGTTTAAAGGCAAAT
>JANSTW010065466.1:0-10801 GCA_027564275.1 Diadocidia ferruginosa | reverse complement strand
ACCGAGCCTCGAACCCACAACCTCTTGATTTATAGAGCCGTGACTTTACCCACAGCTCCATACTGGTTATGATATTAACCTACTAAGATATTACTAAGATATTACTTATATCAAAACCTTCATATTATATAAATATATGTAAGCTTGGCTTATATCATTATCGTGTCCTTCACATAAAGCGAGGGAGCAGAGGGAAAATATTATAATTATATTAATATAATTATAATTATATTATAATAATTTTACACTACATGAGGAATCCAGTTTTCTACCTGATACCATGGTTTTCATTGACGACCATATCAAAGGTGGAGTGTTGTCAGAAACTCGCACTAGCCATATTTTTTTGGTGATCCAGTGAGGCGGATTTTACACTACATGAGGAATCCTATACCTGTTCTCTTGGTATCATATAGGCGGACGAACGGTTTTAATTTAAGTGACTTCAGAACCATTGCGATCGCTTTTTTAAAACATCTGCGAATGAAAGGAGTTAGTCCAATTGCGAAAATTTGTTGACCCTGCCGAGTTTTGAACCCACAACATTTTGAACACAAAGCCGTGACGTTACTCACTGCTCTATGCTGGACTACAATTATAAATGTATTTATTTCATTTTCCGACAAAAAAAATATGTTATAAAAACGTTAGTCACAGATAAATATTAATACAGATGGATCAATGTCCACATGAAATTAAGATCAACTATATATGATTGCTTTTTGAAATATATTTTTTCTTCAATATAAGAAAACGATGCTAAACAAATTGAACTATAACTTATAATTATAAATATCAAGAAATATAAGTCGCAAATTTGTTATTTAAATAAATAATAACAATAACTTGTTATGTCTAAAACGAGCTTACAAAAGAATGTATTTTAAATATTTTGCAAACCGTTTTGATTAAACTAAAAAATAATTACAATTATTGAAAACTAGCCAATAATTAATATGTATACAGTTTAAGGCAAGGTGGAGGGCAAGGTATGTTCGAAAAATTCAGAAAATCGTGATTTGTAGGTAAATTTTTTTTTGTAAATACTTATCTGATGCTTGTTATGTAAGTGGAAAAATAAAATATAATCATTATTGAATACAGCTATTGAGCTATTATTTTTAAATTTCGACATTTTTAATTAATAATTTATCAATACAAATATAGTCTGCATCAGCATCTCAGAAGACTTATTTTATCAATAACTCAATGGAAAAATAATTAAAAACATTTTACTTGCAAAAATAAAATTCAGTAATAAAATTCTAAATGATAATTTAAAATGTTTATTAGGATCATATGATTATAAGTTATAAAATAAAATAAAATAGATCATTTAGTTATAACCTAAAAGTTTGACAGCCAACGTTAGTCGCAATTCATGTATTTTATATGGCATTGAGCAAACAAAAGCGCTACATCAATAGATGTCTCAACACTCTTAATCATCTTCTGTTATAAAGCCATTTATTTTGCAAACTGGATTTTATTTTAAATTATTTTATTGATTGCAGATCTTATCACTTGTTTTTTTTACATAACTTTTAATAATGTGATAAAGTTTTAAAAAACACTGAGTAATTAAAAAATTAAAAATGTTACCCATCTGGTTATTTTGATCTGTGCTTTGCATATGAAACAGGATATTTTTTTATTAAAATATCATTTTCATCGCAATACTTCTTCTATATTAGAAAAATATTATATTTGTGATTGTGCGATTGTCTGTCTCTATAGACATAATATTAACTAGGTTACAAATATAGTAAAAATATATATAAATATTGAACAATGATTGAAATATAATTGAAAACTTTTCTCTTTGCGTCAATTATCAATCTGTATACAAATCAAACTAAATAGCCAGTATGGAGGAGTAGTAAGCGTCATTGATCTGTGTACACAAGAGATTTTTACTTCGTTCACTGTTTGTTTGGAGTACTGATAAAAAAACGATTTCAATGCTTTGTAAATTGGAAGTCACTTAAGTGAGGGTTCCTCATATAGTGTAAAAACCCACTCACTGATCACAAAAAAAAAATATAACCGGTACAATATTCCACATTAAAGAACAGGGGCGAGGTGTTCGAAATTGATCGAAAATTAATATCAACAAATTATAGTAACTTTTGTTCTTGGATTTTCGACCGTTTTTTGTTGTAATTTGACGTCGAATTCGATTCTATCACCTCGCTCCCGTTTATCTTGAAAAAAAAAACTACAGTCAAACTAAACACTATTATGTTTTGTTTAGCCCAAGACCCTCATCGGGTTGCAATGGAAAATTATTACTATTAACAAAGCAAACTTAACACTTGAATGAGTTTTAGTTTATATTAAATGTTCCAAAATGTATATTAAATTTTATAGTTTGATAAAATTTATACGGCTAATCAGTTTTGAGATTATTTTTTATTACAATTATTCATAATTTAGACTGAACATTTCGTAAATTATTATGTTTGGTTTATTATTGAATCATAAACTATATAAAACAATTTGGGCATATAAAACCTCTAAAAGTATTGAGCAAACATTTCGTTTATACTACAAAGTTTTTAAATAAATTTCTTACGAATTCATTAATGAATGAGGTAAACACTAAACATATTTTGAGATAACAGAAATTTTTATCAATTTTCAGAAATATTTTTTTGGAAAAAAATAAAAGCTTTATCATCGTATTCGACGCATATATTATTATATAGATAGGTTAACGTAGTAAAACTTAAAATAAAAAACACATCATTGTTTTTTCCGACAACTATAAAAACTCACCTTTTATTTATATGAATGTAAAAAAGCAAGGTGTCATATAGACTGGCTATAACATATAAAATATATCTATAGGTAGTTTTATATATTATGTGGTGTGTAAAAAAATAATAAAACAATTTCACAATGCCACAAGAAAATTTATATTTTTTTTTTATATATATGGTGAAAACACACAGAGTTTTCTCACAATTATCACATAAAGATATACAGAATCACGTTAATTTTTTTTCGAATTTAACAAAAATTTTCTTTATTTTAAAAATTTAATAATATTTAATTGTCCACAATACACACACGCAACAGAAAAAACTTGTTTTCCACCATAAATTTGTGATTTTTTGTTGTAACCTATCACACAAAAAAGCTTCTAAAAGCATATTAAACATATAATACACCAGGTACACCTATCTTGATGAACATGCGAATAAATAACACTTAAGAAATTGTGTACACACACAGCTATTTGCGGACTATACAAAATTCCTTTAAGATTCGAAAATATCTTTTATATAAATAAATCTTTATGTTTAACGTCAATATACACGAAACGGTTTCAATGTTGCTCGACTGGTTGGTTCAAAAAGACTAAATAAATTTTATAAAATACTCAGAGCCATAGACTCAATATTAATGGGTAAAAATATAATAATATAAGCAAAGGCAATATAAAATATTTGTACATATTTGTTGAAATTCATCAGAAATGAGAATATTATATACTACAGTCAGTAGCGGTTCGTGACTTATGAGACAAAAATTTAATTTTTTTTTAAATTTTACATATAAAAACTTTCACACAAAATGTACCTATAATTTCGGATTTTTTCGTGCAGACCAATGCTGATGATGCACAAAACTTTTTTATTTTTTTAAATTTTTTACTACATGCTGTTTATAAAATTTTAAGCAGTTATGTGGCAAACTTTTAAGAAATAATTGTTAACTAAAATTTTTATTTTATGTGATATAAATAGAACAAAATATTATTTTTTTTTCACAATTTTTCAACTTTGGTGCAGCTCCAAAAGTAACTGTTTAAAGATAAATCACATCCACAACACATATGAACAAATAAACGTTGTACTTGTACTAGCCTAGGAGCTGTTGCTCATACTGTGTTTATGAACGCGTGCGGTTAACAACGCTTGATACTGATCTACAGCGATTAACGGTGAATAGTGGAACTTCTAGTACAAATAAAGTAAAAGAAAGAAAAAAAATCCCACTTTTTTCGTGTCCGACTCATAGACAAATTGTCATAATTAAATTTCGAAATCAAATTTGGGAAAAAACTTTATTCCATGTATTCCATGTTTGTATAAATATTAGTTAAATTATAAAATTATTTTTTTTTTAAATTTGTTGAACCAATTTTTTTGAAACATGCATCAAAGTTCGACATTTATTTTTTTATTTCTTATGACTAAAGCCTTATTACCACAAAAATAAGAGATTTATGACAGTAATGAGATAAAATTGCCGCGCAGCGAAATTTTTTGTAAAATTATACGAAAACACACATAAAGTAACGCTCAATGTGCAAATTAAAAATATAGCACAGGAGTACATTTTCATACAAAATGTTCTCGAATCGCTTGTAGAGGAGTAAGGAGTACAAGCAAATCCAAAGGAGTAAAATATGCCCGAAAGGAGTACATCTGGCAAGGCAACCTAAGCTCAAACGTGCATCAAAGTTAGCCCTTGCATCAGTATCATTAACTCTTAATAGAAAAAGTTATTGTAGTGATTTTACAAATATTACGTTGATGTAAATTTGGGATGATTATTATAAATTTAGTGTTCGCATTTTAAATTTTTTTTAAATCTTAAGTGCTGCAGCTCATTAGGACGAGCCGCCCCTGACTACAGTATACACCCACCACCATCACACAGTTTTTGCCTTATTTTGCTTGGTAGTTGTGTGAACAACCGCTATATACAGGAATATGGCATACGTTGGGAAATGTTGTTATAAAATTTATAATATCTTCTAGTAAAAATTATACACAACTCGAGTCAATTTTATATTACAAAGAATATGACGATGTGCAATGCGATGTCGCAGTTGCATATTATATATTCTCATATAATACAAATAAATACGTTTAAAACCACATGCATCAGAGTAACTGAAATCGGTAGTTCGTGGAACCGTTATATGGTCCACCTGAGCAGCAACAGGTTTTCTATTAATTTTATATCATCTCTGGAGAGCTTGTGGGGTATACAACATATTACCAGTGTGGAATAATGGTTACCATCGTTTTACTCAAAAGATGAGTTCGATTCTCGGTCTGATCTAGAATATCACTTTTCATTCGCATGAACTGGAAAACAATTCCAAATAGGATAATTCTAACAAAAAGCGAGATTTTTGAACCCGCATATGGGCACAATAAGATTGTTCGTTCTGCTAGACAAAACCAGTTACAGTTTTAGGTGAAGATATTCAGGCAATCTAAACTTGATTAACCTGAAAATGTAGATGCCAAGTACGATATTTGTAATAATTGAGAAACGACCAACCAAAAATGGAGTTTTGTTTATAATCAACGCTGTTATTTATTGTCTTAAATTAAAAACGAATCAAATGCCCGAATTCAAAATAAAACAACTGTTTTATATAGAACTAAAGCTACAGTAAACAACATGTCAGTATGTAAAATACGGAAAAATGGAAAACAGGCCGATACCGATTATAATTCAAAGCACAGTTATTCTAAACAAAATAATTTCGTCAGCTAGGGCAAAGCATTTGGTTACATAGCTTGGCAGATATCCTGTAACTTTCCATTCGTAGCACATGCTCCATCGAACATAGTCTATTGGGTTTAATGAAATGCACAATATCTTGTTGACCATATAGAGCTTTAAGTTCATTATTAAATCTTCTACGCCACAATCCGTTTTCGTTTACAGGCCCGAAAATAGTGCGTAGAACTTTTCGTTCGAACACCCGTAAACTAATCATATCATTCTGGGACATGCACCACGCTTCCGATCCATATGTAACTACGGGTCTAAACAGCGATTAATAAATCTTACACTTTAGACTTCAGCACAATGTTTTCGATCTTAAAATTTTCTGTAGTATTGACCAATGAGCCTATAGGTATATGAATTTATCCACCATATCGACACACTTTTCCCCTAAAGTAATTGTTTGATTCGTACTATTTATTCCTAAATCTGTCACCATCAACTTAGTTTTATCTTCATTTACTTTGAGACCACTGGTTTTCGCTTCACTTTTTAATTCCGCAAAAGCAGTCCTTATAAAGCCACTAAATTTCCTCCAACTATGTCAACATCGTTCGCATATGTCAGAAGTTGATATGATTTTGTATAAATAATACTGCTTGTATTGACCTCCATGTTTCTTATTGTTTTTTTAAGAACAATACAGAAGAGTCGCTAACCCATTAGCCTGTTTTAAAATATTTACATATTAAGTAAAATTAAATATTTATGAATATTTAACATATTAAGTAGCGTTAGATCAATGTAAGGCGGTCATTTCTGAATAATTTTATTTTTTATTTGTATGCCAGAAGTCTTCAGTAAAATAAGGAAAACGAGCATAGAAAGGCTCAGCAGAATATTTAACCGCAGCTAAAACAATTAATTTATGGGTCACACACTATAGCCATTATTTAGCACCTGGTTGGTTGGTTACAGTGACAAGTCTAGCAGAAACATAGCTAGACTTAAATTAGCAAAAAAAATGCCTTTTCGAAACCACAAGAAACGATGGACTCCAATAGCCCGCCAGAGAGAACCGCAGCCAATCGAGAGATGTCTAAACGAGACAGACTAATAAGTGCGTCTGTTCTATTTTGATTGTACGAAGGCCAAGTCTTCCTGGCCCTACGACAAGAGATAGTTCTGTTCCATCTCAAGTCAGTTATAAATGCAAGAAATGTACCTTTAAGCGAACCTTTCCTAAGTTCAAAGAAGGAAGAACTTCCCAAGCAAGATTGCTGTCCAGAGCTGATCCAAGTTTGGCCACTTTATCCGCACGCTTATTTCTAGCGATACATCTATGACATTTAGCACCTAATTGACTTTTTTTTATTTACATTTATACATCAAGAACAAATTTTGTCTTTACGCGATTTTCAACACCGAAGGAGCGTTTGACGCTTTCAAAACGCATATTTTAGAGATATTTCAATTGGAGTTCAAAAAATTCGTTCCATAAAAATGTGTATTTATCTGTCTTTACTGATCCAAAAACGAGTTGCTGTAAATTATAAATCCGAATAATCATGAAAACCAGCAGCTGGTAAGATCATTTTATGTGGTTATGTATTTAATATTTATTTGTTCGGCTCGCGTTCGATAGTTTGTGAACCACTAACCAATATGCCTCGTGTATATTATGTAGGTACGTATATGCATTGTAATTTTTTTTCCAATGAAATATCGCTTTTGAGTTCACATTTTACCTAACCGAACTCACTATATTATTATTATCTAGATAAGACAACACACAACTGTAAAATAATGATGATATGAAGAAAATTAATGTATAGTAAAATATTATACTTTTTTTTCGTGTTGTCAGACATGAAGATTCGTATGAAATAAGGCAAGGCAAAGATCCAAGAATTATTGAAGAAAAAAATATTTCGTTTTATTTTAATATCTTCTTTTCAATGAATTGTTATTTGAATTGTTTCTTACGAAATTATTATATGTGTACGTGTATATCTGCTCATTTTAATATGGTGTAGTGAAGTGAATGATGTAAAGATAAATACAGAGAAAAATATAGAGAAAGATAACTTTTCTTATGGCCGTCGTAAATATCTATAGGTTATATTTATTTAGATATTTTGTACATATATACTCAATATATATTTACAATAAAAATGTACATAAAACATGATTTACGACTAAAAATATATAACGTACTTATATATCTATGGATATATATAATTGAGCCTACTGGGTATAATTATTTATTATTGTATGTATATGCTGTGTTTATTGGGGATCATCACCTGGTCATTATTTCGAGTAAAAATAAATACAAAATTCAGAGAATAAAATGCATCTGTACAAACTCAATGGATCGAATTAGAATTGAAATTATATACAAATTAATTTTCACAAAGAAACATCAAAAAGGGCAAACAACTGAAAAATCTATATACATAATATAAGCAGGATCTAACCAAGTCTCATACGAAGTCATACTTCTTGTAAGAAATAAACGATACAATTGGAACAAACAATCCATAATATACAGCACTACTTAGGTTAATTTAAATTGCAGGCAAATATAGGAATATTTCTCAAAACTAAAGAGAGATACCTCTGAATTATACTTTTTCGAGAATTTCGGGAAAAAGTTACTCAATAAGTAATAATCGAATGAACCGTAGACAAAAATCAATTGATTTTCCTTTACAAATTTATTGAAGAAAAATAATGTTGAAAATGAAAAGAAAAATAATACATAAAAAAATCGAAATTTATATAAACAAAAAAAAAAAAGAATATTATCTAAATAAGAATTTTCGGATATAATTATAATTTATAAACTACTAAATTAATTTCAAAACTATACAAACACAAACGAAGCAAAGAGCCATGGTCCAACTTCCCAACAATAAGGATTCGCCCCACTAACACTGGTATACATCACAATCTATACTAGGGATTGCAATAATCTCGGAAACTTTCAATCACGGGATTCGGGATTCAAATCTTCCAAACCCGGGAAATCACGGGCATCCCGGGATTGATAAAATTTGTTAAATATATCAGTGGGTCCCTGGAAAAAAGATTTTAACGTCCAAAAGTTGATTTTACAGAAAACCGATTTAAAGTTTTTGTTTTCCATAAGCCGCTATACATTTTTTGTTATAATTTCGTCAATTTGGCTAATATAAAAATGAATTTTACTCAGTATATGTAGTTTGATACTGCGGAAATTTCAAATCTGGTAATAACTCCAAAGTATGGTAAGTGCACTTGCAATCTTTTTCCAGGGACCCACTGATATGCAGTCAAAATATTGCAATCCTTAATCTAACAAACGTTAAATGCACGTTCGATCACAGATATAGAAGTATAATCTAATTTAAACCAGAATAAAAAAACGGTATCAGAATATATACAAATAGGAACTAAAAGTTTAACTAAATTTCATCTCGTATGTTAGGGTGTTATAGGGCTGTGAGGATACAAACTCCTAAGACTAGCAAATACTTTAGATGATACTAAATTAGCATGATCTAGCCAGTTAAGCCTTGAATTCATTATCAAACCAAGATTAGTCACTTTATCGACGAATGGAATAATTTCACCATTAAGTGAAATCGGTAAATTATTATAAATCACAGATTTTTAAAAAAAAAACAATATGGCTTTAGATTTTGATAGATTAATTAATAAGCTGTTATTAGAAGCCCACTGTTGAACAGCTAACAGATCACAGTTTATATAGCCAATAGAGTTATTAGCTGAATTGACGTGTGAATGTATAATAAGAACAAAACAGGACCCGATACCCACCATTATCATAAGATAATAAGTTAGACATACAATCGTCAATTTTAACACACCGAGATCTACCAGACACATAATTATTAACTAAGGACGTAACCACGGTTGAGAAATAAAATTTACTTAATAATTTATCACAGTTTACGGTAGTTCACTGAGTCAAGCTTTGGTGTTATCTAAAAGTAAAGGCAAAGTTATAAAACTACGAATTTCATCACAGATTTGAAGCCAAATTACGTTTTATGATTCCCGGATTCAGAAAAAGAAGACAAAAAAATATCCGTCTGTCCATCCGCCTGTCTGTCTCTATCTTCAGAATTCCAAGTACAAAACAGTAGCGGTGACATGACATAAAACCCGAAGCAAAGATAATTCAAATATAAATATGTCTTCACGGCTGTTTTGCCGCTACGTTTTATAACGTCTCCACGATCAAATTTAATTTTACATAGCAACCGACATAGACTATAGCGATATGTTTGTCAGTGGAAGCTTTTTTTAGCATTTTTATCATTTTCTTGTTGCGTCGACTTGTCTTCTTATACATGGTTTTTGCCCGAAGACATAATACCAAAAAGCTTTAATAAGCTTTTTTTAAATCAAATATAGACGTGTCGACATGGCTGTTTTGCTGCTGCATTTTTTTCCGTCTTCACAATTAAATTTAATTTTTTTTAGCTATCATATTCTTGTGTCGACATGTCTATATTTCCATTGTCTTTGATATAAACTATCGCTTTGTTTATAATTTTTAGAAGGGAAATTTAATCGTTTTTTTAGTAGCTTTAATGGCGAAGACACAAACAATAAATAAGATTTCGTGGTCAACACCAGTGCAGGTGCGAGCTGTTAGTGGTTCTATATATGCTCTAGAATTGTATTAATAGTCGGTAGATCAAACGGGCGGAGACCATAAATTGAAAAATAGACAAAAAATATGAGGATACAGAAAAAAATTACTAACAGTCGGTACAGAGATTAGACCAAATTTTGATCGAGGAAGTTTTAGTCGTTTCATAATCTGGATTTGTATTTGGAGTCTGTATAGGTAAAGAAGATAAGAGGCTCAAATACAAGTGACTAAATATATGACCATATTATATGGTCGTCTATATATATATAGACAAAGTTTTTACCAGCACAGTATTTGGCCAAATTATAGAAGTTATAAGTTTTGTTATCCAATATATTCTGAAACTCCGATCAGACATTGTAAAGATTTTAAGATCTATTATATAATGATATATTAATTTTTGAAACATTGGATCTGTGCATCTACTATATTTACGGGACTTCTTTATTAGTACATACCTATATATAATATTTTATAGTCATTGGATGACTTTGAGTCTTTGACCCGATAACTATGTGCGTAAATGCTAAACACATAAAGGTACAAGTGTATTACGGGTTCATTGAATTAATTGTGTAATGATTTTATAACAGTATACGTCAGATATACAATTCATACATTATAAACAGCTCTCGCACTGGCAGAAATACCATG
>JANSTW010065455.1:0-10801 GCA_027564275.1 Diadocidia ferruginosa | reverse complement strand
TAGTACAATACAAACTTTAACAAATTAAGTCAGAATTAAATTACTTATTAGTTATCAGTGACTAGATTGTAATGACATTATAAACATGTCTAGTGTCTATAATTTATTAAAAAAAAAAAAAAATCATTGAATCTCACAACAGCACACTGTATGTCAGATAATATTTCCAAAGATATTCAATATCTTCTGAATTTTTACATATTTTAGAGTAGAAGTAGATAGTTTTTTTTAACGTATAAAGTAGAAACGATATCTATCGAAAAAATAGATAATTTCTCTATTGTTTGTGTGTGAATAAAACATACCGCCCAAAAGCTTTAACAAGCTTTTTTCTAATTCTTAAAACTATATAAAACAGCTAAAATATAAATCCATCGCTTTGTTTATAAAATTCGGGCGATAAGAAAACAATTCTTGTTATATAAACAATAAAAAATGTTTTCTTGTGATTTTAGCAGTTTTAAGTTTGTTAAAGCTTTTGGGCGTTATGTCCTTGGGTGTTAAGTATCATGCCACCATGTGAATATATATGCGCAATTTGCTACAATCTGCCTTTATGAACCAGCTCTATTTGAAGTAATATAAATATGATACTTTATACAAACTGCAATTTAAATTTGAATTTCAGAAGTTCTGGAAGTATAGATATTTCTAAATTATTATTTATACACCAGTATTAAGTTCTATTGATATTTTACACAGGGTTCCTCTAATTATAAGATATATTTCTAATTTATGTTTTATAGAAATAACATTTTTACATTTTTAATATATTTTTTAAATATTTTAAAATAAAATTACTTAAAATGAAATCTAATAATTATTTAGTATATTATAGTATATAGAACATAATATATTATATCATATAATTTATATGACATAAAGTTTGTCAAATTATTTATTCAGTAAAATTTTCATTTAAATTTTCAATAAAGAAAATTCTTTAATATAATTTTTAAACAAATAGTTTTGAAAATACTTAAAAGAAAAACATTTTTTCATATATCTATATACGTAATGTATAGAGAATATACCACAGAGTTTCACGTATTTTATGCGTGTACATTTAAATATGTATAGAGATTTCTCTCTATATTCGCATATTTTTTAAAGAAACATTTTTCATTGATAAATTTACATAAACCTACCTACCTATGTCGTTAGAATATTCTACTAAAAATATGTATAATATGCAGGGTCCGGATAAGTTTGTAAATACAAGTTTGTATCCGAGACATATTTCTAAAATGTATAATAAAGGATATATATGTTTTGGAACTTTTTAAGAGTTTTGAGACATACTTGTTACTACATATTTTTGCATATTTAAGAGATAAATGCATATTTTTACATATTTTGTTATAATTGCATATTTTTAGTACATTTTTGTTAAAATGTATGATAAAATACACTATTAACTTTAAAAAATATGTATTTTAAGTATTATTTAGAGGAACATTCAGTTAAGCGGGGAAGCAAGAAGGCTCTAACCACCTATTTTATATAGAGAATCGTCTTCCGATACAAATATAATATATAAGGACTTTTAAATTAAGAACATGGGGGAGGGGGTGGCTCAAAATCCTTTTTTCAGAATTTTTACACATTCAATTTGGTTTTATAATTTGAAACAATTATTTAATTTTGTTTACAAGTTTAATGGATGGATTTGGCCAATTTTTGGTAAGGGTGAGTTTTTAGTTGTCCTATACTTTGGGATTTGGAGTCAAAGATGAAGGAGGCTCCCATACGATTTTTTCTAAAAATGGCGGAAAATTATGAGCGTATAGCGACAGTTTTTTCCTTGTATACAGATTTGACCCAATTTTGGAAGGGATTAGTTTTTAGTAGTCTTATACTTTCAGATTGCATTGCAGAACTCATATATACTTACTATTTTTTTTTCTTTTAAAAATATGAATATATGGAAAGTTTTTACCTGTAAACGAATTTAAACAAATTTGACTGGGAATGAGTTTTTTGTAGTCCTGTTTTCTGTAATTGCATTAGAAATCTATAGGTAAAAGTTTAAGTGGGGTTCCACAAGAATCGCCGAAAAATATGAGCATATGGGGAAAGTTTTACCAATGTTGATCAATTTTAGTTTTAATGTTTTTTAAGTGATTCTATACCATCTTAGTTTTATTTTGTTGGAAACATCTACATATCGAGGGATGAACTTCCATACATCGTATGTGCAATATTTTAAATTTTACAGAAGGACCAAAAAACTACTTATTTATTAAAACGAATTATTTTTTTTATAATTTTTTTTTGTTAAACTTAGTAATTATTTATTTACCTAATAAAAATGTAAAAGAAAAATATTTCTGTTCAATAAATAATTAGTTTTTTGGTTCTCTTGTAAGATTTAAAATATTGCACATACGAGGTATTGAAGTTCATCCCTCGATATATAATTTTACATTTTTTGTTCAAAAATGTACTAATAGAAAAATTTGAGTGATTTGTGTTAGTTTTCAAATGTTAAAAGATAGTAAAAGCAGCATCCCAGTTATGCTGGGAGCTCTCGGACCGATGTTTTCTCTAATATTTGATTTTTTATGCATATTTTGGTGCATATTTTGTTTTTTGTTACATATTTAAATACATATTTTTCTATTTTAAATACATTTTTTATGTACATATTCTTAAATTTTAAGTATACAATAAAATCCGGACCCTGTTAATAACCCATTCCATTACGATCGACCACATGTATTTTATTCCATTTATGAATGAAGAAGTTTTTTTTGGTTGATTTTTGGAATCCAAATAAATAAAAGAAAAATAAGGCAAAATGATTTTTATCTACCGTATTTATAGGTTAAAAAACTTTATAAAAGCTCATGATCTTTTTCTTATATAACTGACAGTGAAAATTTTGGTCCATTGTTGCCAACAATTTTATGGCTATAAAGAGTTGCAACATTTAAAAAAAAAATCTATTCTATAAATTTGTATTTTTTTTCCTTTTGTTAAATGTTTCGATCATTTTTTTTAATAATAGAGATGATTAACAAAAAAGGTATAACAATGATTATAATTTAAGATTTTTAATTTATAATAAAAGAGCGATTTGAGCCATTATATCCTTTGTGGAGTTGGTGGAGCGAATTGAGGTTCTGCATGAGCATCACTGTTTCTGAACATTAAATAAAATGAATAAGTCTGCAACGACGATCGAATTGTCCGACATATTCTCATTAAAAAAATAGTTTAAAATTTTGAAAATCATTGTCAGCTGATATAATATTACGTTCTAGACTAAACAAAATTTAAAACGAAGAGGGAAAAATTCGAAATCAGTATTTCGGATGACATTCGTCCAGAATTACCCTAAATATTAAAAGAAAATTAATATCAATTAAATGTTTTTTTCTTTTCTTTAAGCAATTGGTGTCAAAGTGCATATATATATGGGGTTCCTATAAAAGATGTGTTATTTTTCAATTATTATTTTAATAAAAAATGTTTGATTTGTTTCTTCTAATATTTATCCCACACACAAATTTATTTTTCATGATAACCAAAAAACAAAAACTTTTTAAGTATACGCGTCTTGAAATTACGTTAAAATAATAATAAATATACGAGAAAAAAAATTTTTTATGAAAAAGGTAAATAAATTTACCAAACCATAATTGTAGTATCTATATATACTTAAAAATTTCATACAATAATAATAATAATAATGTGATGGTAAGCATTATTAAATGTACATATAAAGAAGATATACCTTCATTCTATCTATACTTGAAATATTTATTATATTTTTATTATTGTTCAGATAAATTCATCATAATGTTCAATGATCTCGCCACATCGAGTTTTTTGTTAAACATTTCTACATACAAAGTGCGCGATGATGATGTTTTAAAGATGATTTTTAAATAAATATTATTTTTATGTTTTAATGTTTTTGTACGAACAGCGGTGATAATTATATTATATTTTATGCTCTTCATTATGTAAATAAGAGTTTTTGTTATTTCTTTGTAATGATTTATCGAAGATGCGCGCCAATATGGAAAGATATTTTTTTTCATACCAAAATCAAAAGGTATATAAATTAAATTTAAAAAAAAATATCCTATATTGTTATAGCTTCTGGAGTAACATATTTATTCCACCACCAACGTAAAACCCTCTTATTCTAAGCTGTTGTAAGCCAATATTTTAGAGCAATATTTATATTTTAACTATTTCAAATTAATCGAATCCGATAATAATAAATGTGTTGATTTTTTTTTCATATATAGTGGTAATATAACATGCGATCATATTTATCCGGGTACTAAAATAATTACTAATTCATGTTACCCTATATTTAGATAAAAAAAACGCAAAAAACTTTATTCAATTAGAAAGGGGTTCCTTATATTTTCGATGTTTATTTTTTTTTCGAAATTCACATGATATAAAAATTATATAATAAAAAATTCAAATATTTTAAGGGATTGATAAAATATGCGTTATTATTATGCATCAGTGATTGGGATGCCTGCATAATAATGTTTAAATTTTATTATATTAAAAATACTTATAGCGTGCAATTAAACTTATATTTTGATACACATAGAGAATCTTTAATAATAATAACCCTCTGCGTATGTAATTTCTTTTTTTAGAATTTTAGATGATTTGATTTCAAGTATCATATGATTGTGCGTTTACGTTTCTGCTCCAAACTTCCAGTAGTTTGTCGTGTATAAAAGTGCGCGCACAGTGCACACCTAGGCGACAGCAAACGACGCGATTCAGTTACTTTTAACACACAAAACAACAACAAATATTTTGTTATAATTTTGTAGTTGTTTCGCCTAGGTGTGCGCGTACCTTAAATGTAATTTTTAGCTGTAACTTCATCAGTCATCACACATATGCACTTAGAGATTTACAAAGATTTGCAGTTGAACCCAATTTAATAAATCATGAGCTTCTATAGTCTTCTTTATTTTTTCAGGCTTTCAGCCACTCCAAAGATTGGGACGTATAGTTTGGAAATAGTTTTCTAATTTTTGATAGGCATGGGAACTATTTTAGTGCGTCACATTTTATTATAAAATATGTCTTTATAGTTCAGGAATCAAAAACATCGTTAAATATAAATTTTAACAAATTGGCACAGCAAAGGGATTTTGCACGTTTGTAGTACTAAACCAATAGAAGTTTGCAGGGACCATGATATCAGGGTTGCCAAACCCAATTTTTATAGTTCAGTAAAATAAAGACATATATTTATATTGACATAATATAAATATTATATGCATTTGAGGGTGAGCTAGGGTGATCTTAACTAAACAATTAATTAATTTGGTCAGAGTGTGGCGATTTTGTCATGGATAGCCAGACTGTTATTTTAGTTCAAAACTTTTCTACTATAATTTTGTGAAGCATTGCTATGACGGACTTTAAATCATTGGGAGTCAGACGTCAGTATAACAACCCTGTTGCGAAAATTGTACATTTTGAACTACTTTCTGAGTACACACATAAAAGTAGGCGATGTACTTTTAAAGTACTAACCCGTTCATTGTTAGCTTTCATAAGAATGTCTCACCAATAATGTACTTTGGCGAAATTAGTACCGAAAGTGGAACGATTAACACACGATGACTGCTGAATGTGACCCGAATGAGACCCCAATGTTGAAAACTTCTGTCTTGATATACTTAGCACATTCAAATGTAGCTACTTGCTAAAAAGTACTATATCAGTACCAGTGGCGTATCTAGAAAAGTTCCATGGGGGGTTTTGATAAAAACAAAATAATTGCATATTGTAATTCCCATAATTTTAACATGTGCAAAAGAATTGTAGTTGTAGAATGTAGATTTACGGAATACTCTTTTCGTTGATAGGTAAAGCTGGCAAATTAATTGTGTTTTTTAATATTATATATAGGAAGATATTTATGAAAGTAATAAGCTCAAATTGCCGCGCAGCGAAATTTTGTTTACCATATTTACCAAAAACACAAAAATTTATGATCGTGATTATGGCATTTTAGGAGAAAAAAGAGCTAAATAAATCGTTAACTACAATATTTAGCCCTTTATTTATTAATATAAGCGGGAAGTTTAAATTACCATCACAGAAAATTTTAGAATTTCAACGTGCAAGGAGAAAGAAGTACAAGCGAAATTTTGTGTTGTCGACTGATATTGCATACAAAAAATGTTTAGTAAAAAGGAGGTTCATTTAATTAAGAAAGTGATAATATTTGGTATAAATGTGTAATATCTCATATATTTTTGTAATTTTTTTCGTCACATGTATGTATTTTGCTATTGAAAAAAATCTCATGGGGGGGGGTTAACACCTGTAAATACTCTAAATACGCCACTGATCAGTACATTTGAATGTACATAAAATGTACTTTTTTTGATGCAGTTTTAATAAGATACAAAATGACGCGCATGAATCTTATTTCAGTTCTAGGACATAGCAATATTGCAGGTTACGAACGGATTATTGTTCTGGCTAGACTAGGCTTTACTCGGGATGTCAATCAAGTATGGGAAGTACATATACCCTTAAATCTTATAAAGAATTGCCATTGAGTGCACTTCATGCGTATAGCTCACTTTAGATGGAAGAATTACGTCATGTCGTGGAGCCAGGAAGACCTATATGGGTATTCCCGCGTGGCAACTCAATGGCTTAAAAATAAATCACAAATAATTTTAATATTTATTTTATATTTTGTTTGCTAAAAACACTAAAAAAAGTTCATTAATTGTAATTCATTTGGTTCATTTTGCAATTGAAATGCCGATTTGTGGACAAATTGAAATGTAAAGATGAAAATGCAAAGTTTAGGTGGTTCCATTTTTTTTATTTTTGCACGATTTCACGCTAGGAATTGAAATCGCAGTTCTGATGTCCTTTGTTGATAACTCCTTAACCATAATAATTTGATCGTAACCTTATATATAGGTGCTTAATTCCCTTGGTTTATATTTTTATTTATTCATATTACATTTTTTAAACATTCCTCATTCGAGCTATAAGGGAAATGTTTCGCTTTGATTTAAAAAAGGCATAAATAGGAGAATCAATCTTTTCACTTTGTTTTCTAGACGTTTTCTTTGCGTGTATATATGTAAAAACTTAAAAAAAAACTATTACAATCATATTACACAATAATTACAAAAAAATAGTTAAACGAGTACATGTCATGTATATACAAGTATCAAGAATTTAGTTCTTTTAATAAAGTTTATACAGCAATATTGTCTATAGATGGTTACAAAAAAGACGAATATTTGTAGCAAAAAGTTGTGGTGCATAAGTTAGTTTTTATTTTAAATGTATTTTTTGCTTCATACTAAAGTACTGAACTTTTTTTTTATTAATTTGAGCATTCAGGCTGATTGCCTTTTTTTGGATTCATAGTTGTATATACATTTTCGTCCATATTATACACATCTTTTATGCCGATATATGCAAATTGCAACAACACTCAATTTATCGACCAAATTCAAACAACAATCATATAAAAAATATGATATATCATTGCCAATCATGTTGCGTTCTAAGTCTCTTCGGCTTTAAATGGGACATTTCAAGCTTCACAACCGATTCTTGAGATAAACTTTTTTCATTCAATAATTTTATGATATCCTGCGACAAATTATTTGATATTTTTGCTAAAAAAAAAATCTAAAATTAATTAACCTTAACTTGCAATAATTAAAAAAATGGCGACTTTCTTTCGCAACTTTAGAACCTTTCCGTTTTGTCGTTCCTATAGTATAGATTTACTATCATTATTATTAATAGAAGTTGACTTTTCCATATAAATTATTACAAAAAATACTTTTACGTACATATTCTATATTATGATTATCTTTGTTCACGCAATATAATAAAACACCAACAACAAAAGCAATAATAATAATTTTTTTATTATTTATTTATACATTTGACTTGAAAAAAAAATGTTAATTTAAGAAACTATGCTGGAGAGCAATGATTTTTTTCCATCGAGTATGTTTCAATATTCCACATAATAAAAATGTATGTATACGTTGTTGTTATTTTTATAATATTCCATTAAAAAAAATATTGTTGATGTTGTATGCGTGATTAAATTTTTAAAATAAAAAAAAAACTTAAAAGCATGGGTTTTAAAAGGTCTTGTGTATAACAGCAAAAAAAATTTACTTCGCGTACACTGGCGATACAATAATATGTGTTTTGTGCCAATGGTGTGTATTCTAAATTCTCGTAACAGAAGCATTACAACATAAATTTATATTTACCTACTTTATGGAACATACAGACAGACCCTATCTGAGATGTGGGTATTTTTATGAAAAAATACATGTTTGTAGGTACATTTATATAGAGACTTATAAGACACAGTAATAAAATAAAAATCGTTTAGTTTCGATCGGCCAGCATAATAAAATAAAAGTATCCGAATATAATAATAAGAACAACAACAACAATGCTAAGTGGAAGAAAAAGTCTTTAACTTTGCAGGCAACAGGTTTAAAAATTAAGCATTCTGAACAAGTATTGGTTTATGTATCGGGTACAGTCTCTTTGAAAATTCCGTATAAGTAACTACCTATATACATTAACACATTTTTGTGATATTTTGATTTTCCAATAACAATATTGATTTATACTTTGTATTTGATTTTGTGTTTACTTTATTGTAAAATATTTGTATTTATTTTTTAATTAAAGAAAATGTTTTTTTCTTGCATTAGACAATACTGATAAATTTCTTGTGTTGCTTTAGCGAATTATAATTGATTTAATTTTTTTTTTGCATGAGACAATACTGACAAAGTTTATTTATGTGTTGCTGTAGCGAATTATAATTGACTTAATTAATGAAAATGTTGCATTGTATGAGATAAATCTGTTCAATTTCATCTGTTACTTATAAATTTCATATGTTGCTTTAGCGAATTTTAATTTGATTTACCTAATTAAACATAATATTTTTTTTAAATAAATTTTAAATAATAAATAATAATAAATTTATCGGACAATTCGGTCAATGAGAGATTATATTATAATAAAATGTGACACCGGAATAGTTCCTGTGTTTATTATAATATCGGAACCGTTTTCCGGTGTCACATATTATTATAATAAAATCTCTCATTGACCGCATTGTCCGATAAATGTATTCAAGTTTTCATAAAAACACGGTCGATAAGAATTAATTTTCCCTTTAAAATTTATGTTTGAAATTAGTTATAAGGGTTTACCTTGTATAGTTTATAAAATTATTGAAAAAAATAAAAAAAAATAATATAGAGCTGTTAATGGTCTTTACATTTCAATTGGTTTTTTTCCGCTATTTTTCCTTGTAAATCGTACTGTGAACTATATTTATTTATTTATATTTTTTGTGGATAACTAACTTTCAATTCAAGTGATGAAATATACTCTCCCAACCAGGTATGATCAAAACGTACTTTTTGTACGCTTCATTGTTCTTAGAAAATAAATATAATGACAAAATAAAATAACAACATATACACTTGAAAAAATTGGTTTCATGTGTCGTCAACTTGTTTTGTTTTACTAGTGGTATAAATGTACAGAGAAAAAATATTTCAATTTGAAGTGTACCAAATACCAATATATCGTCTATTCTCTCTTTACATGTTTATACTAAAACATTTTGAGTTGCCGTCACAGTGCTCACGTCTGCTCCAAACGTTGAATTATTTTATTTATTTTTATTGAAACTATGAGACCTAACTTAGATCGATACAATGTAATTGTAAGTTAATATCAATAATTTTCCAGGATAATTCTCTTATACTAGCGTATGGTTCGCTCCAATGTGAGAAGGTATTGTTATATACAGAAAATGTCGCTTATATGATTTTACGGACCTTCAATCCGCATCGATCTGAACCAGGGCAACTCTTGCGTTGTATGTGTTAAAGTTCATTATTTTTGCTGGTGATTTTTTCCCCACATATTCTTGATATTTACAGAAAAATAATGGTTTTAGAATTCGATCACCAATAATGGTTGAATTTTAATTTTTCAAGACAAATCATGTTTTTTTTCATACCAGAGCACGTAATATAATAAAGAATTAGAACATTATTGCATGCAAAATCATCTTAAGAGTTCCCAGCATTACTGAAATGCTGCTTTTTCTATCTTTTAACATTTAAAATTTACAAAAAATCACTTGCGGAAAGACGGACGGAAAGACACTTTTTTTAGTTTTTCTCATTAAAGGCACCTTAAAACAAAAAAAAAATGGGTACCGG
Organism: Diadocidia ferruginosa; assembly: GCA_027564275.1. Lineage (NCBI taxonomy): Eukaryota > Metazoa > Arthropoda > Insecta > Diptera > Diadocidiidae > Diadocidia > Diadocidia ferruginosa. Next base: position 539 of record JANSTW010065455.1, on the reverse strand, counting down.
CAATTTTACCATTTTGACCTAAATTAAAGCATACAAACACCATATATACATATATTATATATATGGATTTTTTAATGAATAATATAAAAGAATATAGGCACAACAACACCATGTACAGTGTACACTCTCCATCGGAAGTGAACAGATAGATGAAGTAGAAAGCTTTCAATATCTTGGAAGTTTTATAACAATAGATGGTGGTGCCGACCCAAATCTTCGTGGCGCCGAATGATATTGCAGGAAGCCGAAGCCGAAGGAAACAACTTCAACGAAATAAAGACTCTGGCAAGAAATCAAGTGCGCTAGAAGCAATTTGTTGATGCCTTATGCTCCCACGCTATGGAGCAGAGGATGAGATGATGATGCTAAAAGAAAAGATATATGCGTAAAATTCTATATAATTTGTTCGATCATCAGCGTCTTAACACGATTGTTTTTTTTACTTATCATGACATATGTTTATTGCGTTTTTCTCCAATTATTGGTTAGGAACTGAAATTTTTTGAAAATAGGTAATTTTTCATCTTAAAAACGGTAAT
>JANSTW010065454.1:0-20917 GCA_027564275.1 Diadocidia ferruginosa | reverse complement strand
TATTTCATTTCTATTTTCTTGTAGAGTTTTCAGCAGATTGTTCATAAGACCATTTTTAAAATCTTCTATTTGTAATGTATTGTCGTCAATGTTTTTTTTCAGCAGCCAACTTTGCATTACAATCAACTGTATCATTACCGGTAATTCCCACGTGAACTGGTATCCACATTAATACTACGCATATGGCTTGGGAGTGTAACATGTTTAATATTTTACTTACTGTTGTGGTGAATTTTCTTTCCCTAATTGCTTCAAAAGAGCTAAGTGAGTCTTCCATTATAATGTTGTGAGAGTCATCAGGTTTTATATTTAATAAAGCATATTCCATAGCTTTTAATTCAATTGTAAAAGATGAGTTTGATTTGAGAAATTTGGTTTTCATGTATACCTGCGTATCTAGCATTGTTTTCACTACCCCGTCTGTGAAATATTTCCTTTAAATATCTTTTGTGGATATTTTGAAAATATTTCTGATAATTTTTTTATATTTGTTAGGCTGGTGTTTTAAAAATCTTTTCATATTTATTTATTTTTTAAATAATATGTATTTTTGAAATTTCTCATAATTCCAAAATGGACCAGTTATAGAGGTTAACCCAGAAAATTAAAAAAGTTTCATTTTGTTGACCGGTGTAATAGATATAAAATTATATAATATAGGAATATGTTAAATACATTTTGCGAAAATTTCCTACAAAAATTTCTTATTCAATGAGTTTTTTCATATTGATATATTCAAAGTTAACATATGCTTTTTATAGCCGTTTGGAACAATTTTGTTTTAATTTCGTTGATGTCTGTTTAATTAATTTATAACTTTTTTATTATTTGTAGAAATTTGTCTTAATTTTAAATAAAACTATACATTTTCAATGGTTTAATAAAAATTGAATTGTAAAAAAGTAATACGCGCATATCCCAAAAATTTAAAATTCATCAGACGATATATAACAAATTATAAATTTTGTTAATTTTTTGCTGATTCAATTATTTTGTAAACATCTGCTTTAGTTCAGTATATATAGTGTTTAAAATTTAAATAATAAACAAAAATTAATTTAATGCGGTTTACGTATAAATATAAATTTTGTCGGTTAATTTAAATTAATCGATAGTTAATTGTTAATTGTGCAAAGGCGCAGTATAGTATATAGTTTTAGGAATTTTAGTTATATATTTGATTGACCCACACGAACTTATTTTAAAATAGCTGCAAGATGTTTTGGAAGTGACTTTAACATTTAAATTAGATTTAAATATTTTTACATTTCTTTATAAAAGCGGTTAGTATATTGAATAAATAATTTTATTGTATGCACCATTAAATTTTGAAAAAAAAAAATAATTAAAAAATTTGCTAAAAACAATATTTTGATAAAAAATTAAATTTTGACAAATTTTTCTCGATTTCGTCCATCTGTGCTTCGGACTTTATTTTGAAACTACCTTTTTGTAAAAATTTAAGATTTGAAGAAACCAACGAAGAGTCCACACCATGTAAACCGGGACAAAAATGTATTGGTGGTTATGCAAGGGCAATTACCGTTGTCAAACAACTACTGGATCAACGAAAGCAACAACATCCGATCTATTTAAACGCTGGTGATAATTTTCAGGGAACCATTTGGTACAATGTTGGCGGATGGAATGTAACAAGTTATTTTTTGAATTTGTTAAAGGCTGATGCAATTGTAAGTTCAGTATGCGGAATTATCATTAAAACTTATCATTTATAATTGTATATATTGACAGACACTAGGAAATCATGAATTTGATCAAGAAATCGAAGGTGTGGTACCGTTTCTGAATTCAATCGAATCACCGATGATTGTTTCGAATATTGACGATAGACTGGAACCAACGATGCAAGGGAAATATCGTAAATCTATTATTATTGACAAATATGACCGTAAAATAGGTGTCATTGGCGTTATACTATCAACAACAGATGTAAGAAAATAAATTATGATAATTTTAAGAAAATAAAAAAAAAATCTTAACTAAACTACAGCAAATAGCCGCCACAGGAAAATTGAAATTTTTAAACGAAAGCCTAACAGTTCGTAACGAAGCGGCCGAACTAAAGAAACAAGGGGTTGATATTATAATAGTTTTGTCACATTGTGGCCTAGATGTTGATTATATTATTGCTGAACATGCTGGACCAGATATTGATGTAATCGTCGGTGGTCATACCCATACTTTTATGTACAACGGAGAAAACCCACCCGGTCCAGATACACCTCAAGATACCTATCCAGCCGTTGTTACTCAAGAACTGGGACATAAAGTGTTAATTGTGCAGGCTTCCTCCTATACAAAATACATTGGCGATCTAACCGTTTATTTCGATAAGAATGGTGAGGTTGTAAGTTGGGAAGGCAATCCAATCTACTTGAATTCAAGCATTACACCGGGTAATTTTTGTGATAATTTTTAAAATATTCTTTATAGCAAAGTCAATGTATTTTACTTGTAGATCCTGTTATACTAAATGCTCTGCAACCGTGGAAAAAATTTATAGATCAAGAAGGTTCACGTGTTATTGGATCCACAAAGGTGACATTGTCCCGGGATGATTGCCCCTTAAAAGAATGTAACATTGGAAATTTTATAACAGATGCTTTTGTAAATAGTTACGTTCAGTTTGCTGGCGAACATGAATGGACATCTGCGTCAGTAGCAGTTATAAATATAGGTGGAATTCGCACAACATTGTCTCAAGGAGGTAGGAAAAATTTATTTTAAAAAAATTACCTCAAAAACTATGAAATCTACAAATTTAAAGCGCTAACAATTGCCGATTTGGTAACGACATTACCATTTGAGAACACAATAGATTCTTTGGAACTGCGAGGTGACCATTTGGTGGAAATGCTAGAGTATAGCGTAAATAAGACATGGCCTGGTGATAGCTTCATTGGCGCAAATATGCTTCAAGTATCTGGACTGAATATTGTCTATAATGTTACAAATCCAATTGGTCATCGAGTTGTTTCGGTCAAGGTACTGTGTAATGAATGCAACGTTCCCGAATATTTCCCACTGGACAGTTCAAAGATGTATCGAATTATTGCGCCAACATTTCTGGTAAATGGTGGAGATGGATTTGATGTTATTAAACAAAATGGAGTAAATTACAGGTATATAGGCAACATGTTCTTTATATATATATATCAATTTCTAACATTTTTTATCTTTGGCACAATTTAGAGTTGGCCCCGTCGACATAAATTCATTGATTTCATATGTGAAAAGAATGTCGCCGATTACGACTGGTACAAATGGCCGAATTACAATGTTGACGTAAATTTATCAAATATACTTGATATTTTGTAAATAAATATTTTTTTTTACTTTGAATTTATTTGTGGTATCCTTTTGATTTTTTTATACAGACCCTTCTTCTCTCGCAAATGATTCTCATTTGCGCCCAAAAATCGGTCCGAGAGCCCCCAGCATAACCAAGTTTATTTTATTCAAACATTTAATTGGAAGTAGAACTTATTCCACGTGTGGTTTGTTGCTGATGTAAGTCCACTTTTAACCATATAGATTTTTAATTGCCATGTTTTGAAGCTTTTGAATTTCGTTAATATTGGTCTTAATATGGCTTCGAGACATTAATCCCAGTTTGTGGCTGTTAAAATATACGTAATAAACTGCTTTTCAGAGTGAATTTAGTAGGAAATGATGTTTTTTTTAAACGCTAGTTGTTATTGCGAGTGTTTTACTAAGTTTTTTTAGGTGCTTTTTTCAGCTTAACTGCAAATCTATCACCAAACCCAAATATTTGAAAGTATCAACTCGTTCTATTATTGCATTGTCGTATATTTTTTTTCGCAGTAAATATCATATATTTAGTTTTTAAAGTATTAAGTGTTAGCTTGTTTACGTTCATCCATTTTTTTAATTTATTCATTTGTGTTTCCGTCTTTTAAATCTGAGTATTTGTATAATAATGCAATATCATCAGCATAAAGATATTGTTTTGCATTTAAATTTTTAATACTGTTAATATAAACTAGAAACAACCCCCTTATTCCAATATTTGAAAATTGTGAAGTTAAATATTTATGTCAACTGATTGAAATGCTTTTTTTTAGTCAGCTACTGATAAGCCATTGTCTATCTCTATGTTGCTGGATCTCTGAGACCAAAACAAATAATGTTGAATTTGTATTGGAAAATTGTCTGAAACTGTTGCTCATTTAATATAGAATTGTTTTTAAATAAAATGTCCAATTGTTCATTTACAGCCTTTTCTATAACTTTATTACCAAGTATGGCAATCAACCTATAATAATTATTTGGATCATTTGAATCCTCTTTTTTTATTTTTAGGTTAATTGGCCATTTTCTCGATGATATCGACGTATTTGTAATTATTGTTAACGATTGCTTAATTTCATCCAGAATGGAGTGTTTGATGTGTTCAACTTATGTGAAATGATAACGGCTATTTCTGCATGTCAAGTTTCTGAAACGATTTACTTATTTACTGAAACAATGATTAATTATTTGAGCAATTATTTCTGTGGCCCGATTATGAAACTCGATATTATCGGTTTCGAAACGAGATTAAAATTTTGATACGCTCGAATGTAGCTATTTTGACTTCTAGATGATAATGTAAGTTTAAATTGAGTACAACAATGAAAATGTATATCAATTATATCACTCGATCCAATCGAGAAGTCATAATAGCTACATTCGAGCGTATCGGAATTTTAATCTCGTCTCGATACCGATAATATCGAGTTTCATAATCGGGCCTCTGATTTCCCTAATTAATTATTGGAATAATTTCTAATTTCCGTGATTTCCATACTCCTCGATGACATCTTTTTTTACTGGTCGTATTATTATTGCATTTAGCGATTTTCTTTGAATTTTAGCATTGTAATGTTAATTCGTTTAGATCTCTTGGTAGCAAACAGTGATTTATGTTGTTTGTTATGTTTTGTTAAGACGCCCTGACAGAAAAGGTGTACCATTTTTTTAAAGTAAAATTAAGAAAAAACGAAGTTTTAATTTTAAAACAAATTTTAATTTTCTGTTTTTCTATTTAATTAAATTAAAGTATATAGAGTTTATTATTATTTTTATTTTCAATAATGAAAAAATCAATTTTTTTTATTAAACAATCACGAGACAAAAAAGTTAATATTAATTTTCAACTTTTATTTCACCGAAAATACAAATAATATTCATTTTTTCTTTTACTCACGCAACAAACAGCTTAATATTTTAATTCGAAAAATAAAATTGCCTTTAAATTAAAAAAAAAAACATTTTCGATTTTATTAATTAGATATTTATTTTATAATTTAAATATATAAAAAAAACGTTACAAACAAAAGAAACAAATTTTTGTGTGTAAATTATTTATATAAATATTTTAGGATTAATAATAATAATTATTATCAATGAACATATATAGAAAGAAAGAAAAAACATACAACATAATGTAGATGGATACAATTTTTTTACAAAAAAAAAATATTAAAAAAAAGAACAATTAAAAATTGCTTTTTTAATTAAATTTTTAGCTCAAAAATATAATATATTATATCGTTTTTTTTACTTTTAAGATTATATTTCAAATCACAATGTCTTGATCGGAAAAAAGTTCTTTTTTTTCGTTTTAATTTTTGCACAAAAATTAAAATCAATATCATTTTTTGTTAATGTTCTTTAAAGTAGTTAATTTTTTTTATTATTTATTAAATACGTTTTGTATTTTTATTTATTAAATTTTTTTTCAAAGTTTTTAATTAATTTTTTTGTAAAAAGAAAAATATACAAAAAACGTTTTTTCCCCTTAACAAACACATTCAAATTGTGTTATGCGAAAATGGTATTTTTAAAATGATTTTTTTACGTTTTTTTCCTGTTTTTATTTAATTTTTTTTTAAGGAGAAAAATAAAAAGGTGTAAAAAGAATAACTTTTATTAATTAATTATAATAAATTATTCGGTGCTATCCTTAATTTTTTCTTCACGTGGTTTGGCTGCACCGAATATAGCCGCTGCCTGCTTTGTTTCGGCTAAAGCATTAAGAGGATCGGTTACGGTACGCGGCTTCAGATTTAATTTGGGCCGCTCTTCGTTATCTTTAGTTTTTAAAGAAAAAAGGTTTTTTAGACATTTGTAAAGTAAATTGTAATTTTGGATAATTTTAACGTTAAAAGTTTTAGTTAAGAAGGGTTTTTAAATTTTACATTAAAAGAAAAGTTAGTTTGTTAAATGTTACGGATTTTCGATTTAAAAGGAAGAGTGGAAAGTTCAATGGTGTAAAACTGTGAAATGTGTCAAGAAATTAAATCGTAATTTAAAAAAAAAACTTTGAGTTACAGTCACGTGGAAGTATTTTTTTTTAATTATTTTTTAATGAGACACTTATTAAAAAACATAACCTACAACCATGCGATTTTGTATTTATAAATTTTATAAACTGCGACGATTTTACGCCATCGACAAAAAATAGCGACGAAAATATATTTTTTTATGTCCGAAATTACTGATTTTCCAATGCGACGAATTTCCGCCCAATAACGAATTTTTCGCCAAGCACGAAGTTTCGCCTAGTATCGATTTTTCGCCCAGAGACGAAAAAGATCGATGAATTTTCGATGCACGACGAGTTTGCGCCCATATACGAATATGTGCCCAAGGACGAATTTTCACCCTGAAAAGTATATTTATCCGGCGGCGAATTTACGACAACCAAAACTTTTTTTTATATAGAAAATTTCTATTTCTCATATGCGACGAATTTTCGCTTAGCAAAGAATTTTCACTCGGCAAGGATTTTCCAGCTATGACGAATTTCCGTTCAATGACAAATTTTCACTTAGCAACGAATTTTATCCAGCAAAAATAAAAATTCCAGACTTTCATGCGCGACGAATTTTTGCCCAGCAAAGAATTTTCACTCAGCAAGGATTTTCGAGATTTACGATTTATAACAAATTTGCGAGCAACAAATTTTGTTTAGCGACGAATATATTTTTTATATACAAAATTCCTGCGCGACGAATTTTCGCCCAGCAAAGAATTTTTACTTCACAAGGATTTTCGAGCTATGACGAATTTTAAGCCAAAGACGAATTTTGTCCAGCGAATTCACGTGGAGCGATAAATTTCTACGTGCAACGAGTTTTCGCCCATAGACGAATAAATGCCCAAGGACGAATTTTCGCCCAACATCAAGCGAAGTATTTTCGCCCAACATAATATTCAGTACAAAATATGACAATATTTCCGTACGGCAATCATATATGTTTGCTCGATTTTGTTCATATTTCGTAAACAAGCTAAGAAAAATCATAGGGAAATTAAAAAAAAAGCAAATTCTTTCTGAGAAAACTAACTCACACGATCGTGTTGGTGCGATTTTACCGTTTTTAAATAAAAGTATTTCACTTAGATTGTTTTTATTTTCATATTAAACTACACAATTGCACTTAACACGTTATTACAGTAACTATTTCAGGAAATTTTGGATAACAGGGAAATTAAAGGAACATTTATTTAAATAAAAAAAACTACTCACTTAAGCTGGACGATGGTGGTTTTTCGCCTCCTCCAATATTGCCTCTCGATTGATTGTAATCTCGATCACCACCTCGATTTCTGTTATAGTTACCATATTTATCGCCACCGTCCCTGTTTTGACCTCCACCACCACCACCACCACCGCCGCCGCCAAAGCTGCCTTCCCGACTGCCTCGATCATAAAAACTGCCGCCGCCACCACCACCTAAATTTCCGCCATGATTTCCACCTTCATCACTATTAAAGCTTCCATATCGTCCACGATTTCCACCACGATCTAAAAAAAATCTCTTTAGCTTTGTACATATAATTGTCAAAAATTAATGTTACCGTTATTATAACCGCCAGGCCTGCCTCCACGGTTTCTATCAAAATCACGACCACCTTGTTGGTTTCCATAATTATCATTATTATAACCACCTCTGTCATTTGGCCTATTATTTCTGTTAAAATTGCCGCCACCGCCTCCGCCACCGGGTCCACCACGGTTCTGTTGACCTCCTCCCCGTTTATTAAAGCCACCCCTGAAAAATTTAAAAAAATAATTAAACAAATGTAAATAAACATATGCATCAATCATACCTATCGTTTTTCTTTTGCTCAGCCACATCAATTCGTAATGCACTAGTCGATCGTTCAGAATCCAATTGTATGCGTCCGTCCAGTTCCAGTACATCTTTCAAGTCCTGATATGATTCGAATTCAACGTAACAATATCCTTTAAATTGGTCTGTTTCTTTGTCCTTTACCAAACGTACATTTTTAACAGTTTGATTTTCGAAAATTTTCATAATGTCGCCCTGCACGACACCTTGGGGTAAATTGCCAACATATGCCAGATATGGTGGCTCAGTTGGCATTGGTTTCTTCTGACGTTCTCCATAACCTCTGTAATTATAAAATCGTATCAATTATGCTTATCATTTCAAAAGTGAATGAGGACTAATGTTTAATATCTAAAAATATTGATTTCCATATACGATCTGATCAACTAATTGGAATCATCAATTCTATAGATTTTTCGATTGCGAACAGTTTGCTGTTAGAGTCCCTGTGAATTTTTTTAAAAGTTAGGGTGAAATTGTTGTGATATTCTGTAGATGTACGTTTGTTTTGGAAATGTTTGTATTTGTAAATTGTTAAAAGCAATCTATATCTGAATTACAAGATCGTAGAACAAACCCCACAATCAAAATGTTATCAAATAATCAAAAGAAGTGTCCAAAATTCCGCCAAACCTGTCGTCTAATTGTAGTTTATGGAAAATGAAAATTTAGGACAAAAATTAGAACTAAATAATACAAAATTGTATATCCCATATTCTCTAGTATAGGTAGCAGTAACTGGGAGTAACAACACGCATTCTATCAAGAAAATTAATTTTCTTCTCCTGAGCGAAAAAGTAGGGTTAAGTTTGAAATTTTCAATGCTTGCAATTTTTAGCAAAACAGATTTGTTTTAACCAAACTATTTTCGTAGCTCTTGTAAATTTACCATAGAAAACACATTTAGTATTTTATCAAATGAAAATTGTAGTCCAATTAAAGCGAGTCCCCCAATCACATAACAATTTCGGGGAAGACATTGTGGGGAGCGGCGCCAATGATATGAAAATGTTCCAATAAAAACAACGGCGATTGGTTTGGTGGCAACAAATTAATGAACATCTTTATCGTAATAATTTATTAAAACGTTTTCGATTTAAGTTTATATAATTAATCGAAACGAATTACTGATAAAATACTGAGAAAATTGGTAAACGTCAAAAAATAGCGAAAAATCGGTGACCACCACTCAAAAAAAAACACAAACCAACCGAAATATTTGCAAAACTAACAATAAAGCACCGCAAACAATTGTTGAAAAGGAATTTCCAATTGTTTAGCCAACGATAATTAGTAAAATAAAAAATAAATTTATTAAATTTTTACATAAAATAATCGAAAATAAGTACCTCGATTGATCAAAATTAAGTCTTCCAGCCATGTTTTTGGATGCGACTAATGAAAAAAGAGAGCGCTGCAACTTTTCGGAGTGCTGAAAACGCGCGTGCTCAATTGTGCTGTTTGTATGTTTTTCTTGTACCCGCTATTTTTTCTTTTTTCGCTACAAATGTACAAAAAACACCGGAAAAGTTTAACGAAAACACATTCTGTACATTTTCTTCCGCAACAATTTTTAAACAATAATTTATAGTGACAATTGTTTGAATTGTAATGATTTACTTAAAATAGTAAAGTGTAAAAGGTACGTTCTTCTTAAAAATTAAATCAGTTTAGTAAACTTTAGTTAAATAAAATTAAATACAAGTTTCAACTGTATACTACACGGGGTGCCAGTGTTTTATCATAATATATCACATCTACAACCTAATGAATTTATAAATTCAGATATAAAATATAGGTACGTTTGCGATCGATAATATTATTTCAACAGGTTAGAATGTTATATAATTATTTATTTAAAAATATTATTAACAGGTAGAATACTATAGAATGGTTTGGACATGTTTATTTTTTTCATTTGTTTGAAAAGAGCGAATTTTCTTGTGAATTATAAAATGCGAGCGCATTTTTTCGCAGAGCTGCAGTGTTTATGTAGCGCTTTTAAAATGGTGGTTAGTCTGAAATTTGCGATCGCATATTGTGGCGTTCCATTTAAATAATTTCGGAGTGATTCTTGTGAGGGTGTTCAGTAGATTGAATATTTTATTTTATGTATTTGAAATTTTGCGTTGAAATAAATAATATGACCAAGATAAAATTTCGTTAGATATTTTGAATTTTTTTTAAAAAATCTGCAACGAATTTTTCTTTGTTCCATAAATTTATATGGAGGTGGTCCGATTTTCCATCATCAATACATTCATATAGATATGTTATGTAATAGTATTAGTGATTTTGAGACGAGTAGCATTACAGATTTAATCCATGAAGATTCCCTGATGAATTTTTCGATGAAGATTCTTCATGGATTATATTATCTCCATTAATAAGTCTTATATCTTCGTGGATTAAATCTTATATCCACGAAAAATAAGACTTATGTATAATCAATGAAGATTCTATTAAGAATTTTTCGATGAAGAATCGATGAAGAATTTTTCAATGCAGATTATATAAAGAATTTTTCTATGAAAATTTCATGTAAAATTTTGCAATATAATCCATGAAGATGCCATTAAGAATTTTTCAATGAAGAAAACATGAAGAATATTTCAATAATTAATTTTGCCATGAAGAATTTTTTATTGAAGAATCTATGAAAAAATGTTCAATGAAGATTCTATACAGAATGTTTCCAAGAAGATTGCATGTAGAATTTTTCCATGAAGTATTTCTCTCTGAAGATTCCTTTATAGGATATAAGAATTATAATCATGGCTTGATGATTTTCATACAAAAAATCTCTATATATTCGTGGGTTTTACCTTTATAGATTATAATTATTATAATATGTAATAATAATTATTACTTAGAAATAAATAAATCTTAAGTGGTGTGAATTTTAAGATGGAATAATTACTATTTTAGCAACCAACCTAGCCAAGCGCGATTCTTTTTGCTGTTTTTTTTTTCAGTTAAAAAATGTACAGTGTTGTGCAAAAATCATGGCCGATTTATTGACGATTTTTTCTCTAGATGAAAAAATCGTCAATAAATCCACCATGTTTTTTGCACAATACTGTACATAAATTGTAAAATTGTTTAGGTGGGGATTTGTTTTATGTGTCGCTTCCCCTAGGGGCTGTAGATAATTTATTAGCACGCCGCTTATTGCCGCGTTTTCATTCTAAGTTACTTCCATAATATTTTGTTTCTGCACAGAAAATGGAAAGAGGTCTGCTATAAAAATACTGACAACATTTATCATCATACTCATCGTGTCCTTTACTCCAAAGCGAGGGAGCATAGGGACCATTTTTACCCTTTATTTTATCTAATACCATGGTTTTCATTGACGACTATATCTTTCGACTTTATCAAAGGTGGAGTGTTGTCAGCAACTCGCACTAGCCATATTTTTTGGTGATAAGTGGGCGGGTTTTTACACTATATGAGAAAACCCATCAGTTGGAGGCTCTCGGACCGATTTTTATTTTTTAATTAATTATGTTATAGATTGTTTTTGTGTCATGATTAAAAAAATATTTAAAAAATCTTTTATTTTTTTCAGGTCCTGTGACACACACATTGTGCAGCATTTATATGTATAACCGCCAATCAACCGTAACTACTATAGCAACAAACACACACCCAAAACTTAAATCACATAACTACTTAATAATTTAATAATGACAAAAATTTATTTATTTAACAAATTACTACAAAATCTCTAAAAAATTATTGTTATAAAGTATATTTTATCGGAGCAATATACTTTGACGTCTATCTATCTATATAATATTTACATGCGTGAGTTTTATAAAAAACATTTATATAATTTATATACCTAGTGCTATCCTATATAGTATCTTATATAGTAGCGTGTAAGTTTAATGTATATATATATAGAGCACGAGAAAACTTAAAATGTGATTTGAGAAAATAGAAGAAAAAAATCTTAAATATCTAAAAATATATTTTCTGATTTTCAAAAATATATTTTTTCGAGAGTGAACGACGACGAGGAAAAAAGTGTAATCTTATTTAACAGTGTACACGCGAAAAAATATTAAATAAGAAAAAAGAATTTATGCTTACAGTGTATTATTATATATATGTAATTATTTCCGCTAATTACATTTATAGGTACTCGCATAATTTATTATATATACATAAGAGTATATTATATGAACCTTAGCTATATATTTATTTTTTTACAAAATATAAAATTCCTTTTCTTGTATATTTAACAGAAGAAGAAGAAGAACAAAAAGACTTAGTCTATAAAATCCTATATAGTTGTAAAACAATAAAATAATTCTACAAAAATGTCAACCACAATGAGAACTACACTACAAACGGTTCCAGAATCGTTGCCTGCTGATCATGTTACAAATGCATCGGGCACAGCGACAGCTACAACAACTGCACCAATTGAAACTAAGACTCATTCACATACAAATTCAACATCATTGAAGACAAGATCATCATCAACTAAGGTAAGTTTAATATTTTTAGATTTCTATTTTTTTTTCATAAATTAAATAAAAGAAGTGACGTCATTCGCATTGTGTATACATAAAATATTATTTTATTTGAAATTCTGCACATGTTTTTTATAAATTTATTATATTAACAGATCTTGCTACATATGAGGTATATAGACAAGTTTCATTGATTAGTGGTTTTTGTTGTACACTGAGAATCGGAGATGCATATTTTCAACATATGCTGCACATTATAATGGGAAGGTATTTTGCTCTAACGAATTGTAAATTTTTCGTTAATTTTGCGAATTGATTCTTGTGATTCATTCTACCTCCTCCTGCATAGAAATTATAGTCTTTTACATCCCCTAACGATTCCCTAACAAATTCCTGGGATACTAAAAAAGTCAGAAAACAGACCAAAAAAAATGGTGGACTATACATGGGGATTTTTTTCAAAATTTTAAATCAACAGATTTTGATGGAAAAAATTAATAAAATAAACTGATTTCTATAGCAATCGTATAGTCTTTTTACATCCCCTAACGATTCCCTAAAAAATTCCTGGGATACTAAAATAGTCAGAATCAGTGGCATGGCGTGTCGATAGTTAAAATAGAACAATCATATGTATTTATTCTATATATTAATAATTTAATATGTTTTAGGATAGCGCCACGTGAAAATCATCAAAATTAAAATATTATTAAGAGTTTCTATTAACAGATTGTTGGGCTCTATATCCTCTATAGCTTTCAAATATTATTTAAACAAATTACACTTTAAGTTTGCGGTACTTTATTATACGAAAATAATTATGAAAATCGGAAATTTGATTTTCTTTACAATTGAAAGCTAAACTTTTTTTTTGTTGATTAAACGTGAATTATAAAAATATCCGCAAAAGCTTATATATAGGTATATATAATATTTACGAGAAACTTTTAAATAATTTCAAACCAAGTTCTTCCAATTACCGTTAAATTATATAGCAAAAGTTTATCGAAAAGGTGAAATGTTTAATTAAAAAATCTTTAAATGGAAATATAATTAAAGCAATCGATAAATTGAAGAGTAGAGCAGTTCTATGTATACCTCTAAAATCTGGGTATTGTTGTAACGATAACATCTTATATTTATAGAGTAGCGTCAATAATTTAATTTTCATGTAAAAAATATGAAACTAAAAATTGGGCATAAGTTTACTTGGACTTATTTTGTGTCACTAATTCTATTTTCAATTTCCATATAAACATATATGAACCTAAAAAGTTGGCATTATTTTACTTTGACTTATTTTACTTAACTTTGGTGACTGCCATTACACCCAAAGATATAAAGCTCAAAAGCTTTAATAAGCTTTTATTTTTTTTTTATTCTATAAAACCGACAAAGCAGCCAAAATTTAAACCTATCGCTTTGTTTATAAATTAAATAACAATACATAGGTAGATTACGTGTGACTTGAACGGTTTAAAGCTTTTTAAAGCTTTTGGGCGGTATGTTTTTAGGTGTTATATCATATAAACAAAAAAACATAGACATTTCATCAAAAATTTGAAATATTGGGAATAGAAAATTCTTCCAAAAACTAAAATCAACAGAATTTGATGAAAAAAATGATCAAATTGAACGGTCAACTTAGGCATCTCGTTTTGTCAAAAAACAAAAATTCTCCACATTAGCTGTCATTACTATAGCGATGTTGGTATTCATTTATTTTCTTCATAGTTAAGTAATGGCGTAACTCGCAAAATTTAGTAATTCTATAGTTTTAGCAATATACTAAAAATATATAAAGACATATTATACACCGCACATAAAAGAATGATCCACAAAATTAATCCAAACAAAAAGCAAAGATTAAATGCGATTAGAAAGTTGTTGGGATGTGTGTGTATATGCTAAAATATTCCACCCTCTTCTCTGTAGTAGATAGTAATATATTGTTTCTACATAAAGAATAATATATAAATCTTCTTCCCGTTGAGTTAAAATATATTATATAATCACAGTGTTTACCTCAAGTGTTCACCAAGCTTTAATACAACAACGGCAACTACTTTCTATGAATATACATATAACAATGATGGTATTAAATTTTATTTATACAAAAAGCTATATATATATATATACATATTCAGCTGATATATTTTATGAATAAACACGACAATAAGTAAGATACCTAACCTAAACCTTCATGGAGTCGATGGGGATACGCATCGATGGGTGGTTTATTTATACACTGATAATGATTATTTATTCGATTAAAGTGTACGTGGAAAGTTTCGTCTAAGAATACAAAGTCCTTTCGTTTAAGGATTTTATATTCAATTAAAATGTATAACGGTCCATAAAAATAATATTAATTAAACAACTTTGAACAATTTATATTTAATTATAGAAATAAAACCGAATAAATTGCAATTCATGTTCAATTGCATGTACCTCCCTTAGTTCTTATAATAAGTTCAATGTAAACAAAAATCAAGAAAATCCCTTTAATTGATTTATCGACAAAAATATAATTTCTGTTCAACGCAAACATCTAAGCCGCATAAATTCCGTGCAGCTGATCGTGATAGTTTGTCAGTTACATTGCATGCAAAAGCTTAATTAATGATTTAGCTTTTTACCAATTCTAATTGCTGTTATATAATATACAAATGAAAAATTGTATGTACATCCGACAAAACCACCCTTTATGTAATATTATATACTTACATGACTAATGTTATAACTTATAATATTTATAAAAGGAATACGTCTTTCTTCTTATAGGGTCTGCGTATTGGACGATTATCCTGGAAAAAACGCAGATTTTTTATATTTAAAATATTTTATCATCGTATATAATTGCCAGAATTAGCAGTGGACAGCAGAATTAAAAGTAAACGACCGAGAAGACTGAGAGAATGCTGAGTTTGGTAAATTTTGTCATTCTGGAATATTACCAAGTTAATACTCATGCCATGCAACGATGACAGTGTTCATTATAAACGCTTATATTTCAAGTTAAACCTCACTTTTGATTTTCAGTTTCCGCATCAAATTTAATTAAATATAATATTTGTCCGATCGAATGCGATTCATTGAAGCACACGATAGTTAATCAAGTCCAGTACGAATTTCGTGTGATGTACCACAAGGGTCCAGACTTGGACTGCTTCTATTTTTGCGTTTTTTCAACGATTAACCGGACGTAACATGCAATGCTAATTGTTATTTATTTGCCGATGACGTCCAATTGAGCATTTGGACCGTGCTTCGACCAATTAAGATTTAACACGAAAATTAAATGTCGATTTAATAAATATACAAATATGGTCAAGTATAAATGGTCTCATTCTAATAGTTGGTCTCCCATACTCTTAAATAGTTTGGAAATATCTTTGGAAGGACAGATCAAAAATCTAAAAATTGTTTTTAGTCAGAACCTCTCATGGACTGATCATAAAAATTTTATTATATACAGTAAAGTTTATAGAGGTTTGAGACCTTTGAAGAATAATGCCACACTCGACTTAGCTTAGTAAAATTGCTTATAATTCCATATTTTATGTACGACGATATAGTTTTCAATTCAATCAATGGACAGTCAATCTAAAGGAAAATTATCAGTCGCTTATGATGCATGTATTAAATTTGCCTTTAAGCTGAGTCGATAATAAAATCCAGCGTCATATCAAAATTCGTTACTTGCTGTTTGTTATTGAATGAATTTTGCTAAAAAAATCATGTACATTTCAATTCATTCTGCCAAGATGTTGAACATCAATTATGAAAAATGTGTTCTTCATTCGTGGTGTCAACTTTTGGAATTCTCTTATATAGTACATTTAAAGCGTGTTAGGTCAGTAAGTGAATTCAGAAGATTTTCCTTACAAATTTGTTCTGAAAGATTAAGTTAAAACCAATTTTTGTTTATAGTCAGAAGTAAGCAGGCTTTGTGTTCGAGGCTCGGGCGGGCCAAAAAATTTCACAACTGGGCTGTCACTTTTGATTCGCAAGTGTATCTAAAAAAAATAAAAAGCGATCGCAGTGCATCGGAATTCGGAAGTCACTTAAAGCCGTTGGTCCGCCTATATGATACCAACAGATATGGTTCACCCGCCCCACTGATCACCAAAAAATATCGCTATAGTGCGAGTTGCTGACACTCACCCTTTGATATAGTCGTAAATGATAACCATGGTATCAGATAGATAAAATAGTAAAATGACCCGTATGCTACTGCACTTTGGAGTAAGGGATACGATGATGAATGCATTTTTGTTGTATTCGAGTTTTGGCGTGTCGGTGTGGTTGTGTATGGAGGTTTGGTTCGTTAGGTCAGTTGATGTGGATCGATCGAATGATTAGTTAGAGCTCAATTGATGGGTTGGTCGGGTGGTGAATGAAGTCGTATTTTAGAAGTTTAGTAAAGTCTCATTATTTTATTGTATAATTTTTATATCAATCTGCATAATATATAAAATATATAGTATAGAAACAAAGCATGACCGAACCCTGAGGTACACCATTATTACCAGATAAAAAATGTTGACATAAAATTAACAATTTTACCACACTGGGTTCTACTTGACTATAATAACTAAGGAGCTAAGGACGTAGCCATAGGATGAGAAATAAAGCTTATTGATAATTTATCATAGAAATTGGTTTGCACTGACTCAAAAGCTTTGAAAAAATCTAATGGTAGAAGTAAATTTATAAAGCTATACGTTCTAATTCATTACCAATTTATTCACAGATTTTAATTAGCGGTGTAGATATGGTAAAACTAGTGAGCATTTTGAAAAGGGTATATTGAATTTCATTAAAAATCTCAATAGATCAATGTTTAATCAACTGTTTGCCGTTTGTCACATAACTTTTTAAAACCACAATGATGTCAAGTTAATTATAATTATATCGCCAAGACTGCCAGGGAAAAATTTACATCATAAACGTTCAGTTTAGTCGATGCAATGGAACGTCTTGAAACACGTTACGCACGTGTTTTCAAAAATAAGCTTAAACGTTGTATATTATTTCGGTTGTTATTAATGATTTTCCAAACTATATATTTCTTTACGAATAATTCTGGACAATTATCAGATACACTATATGCAATATGTATAGCTATATGTTAGCGAAATAACAGAAATAATTTTGAAAGGAAGCTTAATTAACAAAATATATTCAATATCCATCCCAAATTTACATACCATATAATATGTTAGCCCTGTTCACTTTTATATTGACAAACTAATGTTTCCTATGTTATGTTTAAAAAAATATATAAAAGTAAAAATTAAACAAATAAATAGAGAGGCCACAAAATTGTCTATACTCTATACTGAAATGGAAATTAGATAAATCAAAAAATGGATTGGTCGAACCATCTTGTGAGTTATACTTTTATGTTTCGTCAATAATACATTTTTATGTACTCTGAACTAAAGTGAATTAAATTGTACTAAAGAAATAATTCACGAAGAATTTATGTAGCTATACATAGAATGTTCATAGAATGAAGCCGATGTGTCTCGAATATACACTCGCCTTATCCAATATCTAGATAGGACGACCATTATCGAGACACATCTGCACGGATTATGTCGTACAATCCACAATAACCTAATTATTTTGTTCTAATTTTTTATCGGTTCGATCGAGACCTAACATGGATATTTATTCTAATAAGTCGGAAGTCACAACGTATAGGTCCACCTATTTGAGTATATTTCACGCATAGATGGCCCCTTATATAGTATAAAACCATCTGGATTCGAAATTTAATCGATGCGAATTGTCTTGAAAAAACCTTGTAATCAGATTTAACCAGTAAAAAGGGGTTTGTGGGAAAAAAATTTAATATTTTAAAACAGGCGTTCGGCCTAATTCGAAACAAAGTTATTCGCTCAATTGATTTATATGTTAGAATTTACACTAATTTTGATTTAATTTTTTTTTTCAAACTGCATGATATTAAAATTTGAAAATTTTATATTTTGAACAGATCTAATATAGTAGTTTTACATAAAATTCACTATATAAATTACCATAAAATTGTACCATTTGAAGTACATATAGCGAGGTATTCATTAACATATTATATGTGTACACTGTACATATTGAACCCAATATTAAATAAATATGAAGGTTTGTACATATATAAATAATGATCAGTAACATTATATAATAGAAAATAAAATAAATAAATGTATGTTTAATCCCAATGAGGACCCTTTGTAGTTGGACCGGCCTATATAAACAACAAATAAAATGTAAACTATAAAATAAACAAAAAATTGTGTAAAAGCATTTTTAAAATAAAAATAAAAACAAAACCCTTTGTACATATACACAAAATTTATAGATACAAATTGTTAAATAATAATAATTAAAAATTAAAATTACAAAATTGTTACAGAAAAATTAAATGTTATATTTGGTGGACAATAAATCAAAAAGTGTAAATAATATGAAATAAATATTGTTTATGTAATATTGGTCGAGAGAATGTTATACAATAATTTCATGGTAAAAATGTTAAGTTGAGAATTTTCGTTTTTTTTCTTGATTCTATTAAGTTTTTATAATTACAATTGTGTTATGTATTTTAACCCAAAACCTGAATATAAAATTATTTTATTAAAAATCACATTGATGAAAAGGCTTATTTATAACACGTGTTTTTTATATTCGAAATTAAATAATCGTTTTTTCCAATTTCTAAACCCATTTTTAATTTTTTTTATTTCTAAAAAAATCTAAATAAAATAAATAAATGAAATTATTTTTTATTTAAGTTAACTAATTATTTTATTATTAATGTTAATTTTAATTTAACATGTTGTCATAAATTAAGTCTGATCAGTGATCATCATTTAAAATAAATTTATCATTTTTTATTTTTATTCTGGATTTAATTTGATATATATTTTTTTTTACATATATTACTTTTTTTATTCCTGTATTTTTATTGCCAATTGTTCTAAATAATATTGTTGTATACAATAATAAATGAAACATGAACATAAACATGTAATTTAAAAAATCTCAAATTTGATTAAAACAAATTGTTTTATTTTATATAAAATATTTTATAAGTTTTAAAATCTATTAAAATGTTCCAAAAACGTTAAAATTAAAACATATACAGCTAAAGACAGTTCTAATAAATTAATTATTATTTAAAATATAAACATGAATTTTTTTAATTCGACAAAATTGTTAAATGATAAAATGTAATTAATTTAGATTCTAATTTAAATAAGTATATGTAATTCTGTATATATAATATTTAAACAAAATGTGTCTAAATGTTTAAGAAAATATTAATTTTTGTATGAAAAACTCATTATATTATAGGAAATTAAATGAAAATCTATATATAATTGGGAAAATATATAGAACATCAGAGAAAATATTTAAGATTATATTGTATAAATAAATAAATAAAATGTACCTACATATATTTAGAAAATAAATAAAACTTGTTTTTTATTTCAATAAAAATTATAAAAAATTAATAAATTTGGTTAAAAAACGTTTCAAATACTAAGATAACATATGGCTCGTATCTTGTCAAATTAGCTAAAAATTATACCTCCTTACATAACTGATCATACAAATATTAAAGTTATATAGACGAAGTACTATTTTTAATTATTTTGAGGTAAGGTTCATAAAAACAACAGCGAATTTTACTTAAATTATTTAAAACTTAAAATTCGCAAACAGAATCAACATCCTCTTTGTGACAAAAGATGCTATTTATTTTTTTAGAGTTTTTTAATCCCAATCAGACTAAAGGTATAGAAAAGTTAATTAATGTATACTCCAGTTTGTAAAAAACAACAAATTTTTACCTAAATGATTTAAAACACCTATTTCCTGCACATAATTCAAACTCCTGTTTAAACCAAAACATGCGCCTAATATTCTAGTGTTTTACTTAAAAAAATTAGCCTATCGAACCAATCTTTCACAAAGAATAGGTAAAAAGAAAAATAAACACAAAATTCGTTTTTCTGATTATGGTCGCCTGGTATAGAATATCCAATTTTTTTCATCTTATTTTTGCGAACTTTCTAAATAAAAACATTTGTATGGTTTCTCGATAAAAAAAATTGCGATAAGCTTCGCTGCATCAAGCTTTAGTTTGTGGTGCGGGCACGAAAAGTCCAAAGTCAATAGTTATTTTCGCTTGAAATTTTGGGAAAGTGTTTGGGAGGTATCTGTAACAATTCGGTAGGGTTTTTCAAAAAGGGCAGA
>JANSTW010065453.1:0-32961 GCA_027564275.1 Diadocidia ferruginosa | reverse complement strand
TCCGTCCCAGTAGCGCTCAATACTTCTAAAAATCATTGCATTTATAAAGAAAAAATCGTTTTTTAATATAAAATGTTTAAAAAATTTCTACATTTTAAACTAAAGATTATAATAAATTGAATTATTTTCAAATATATTTTATTTTTACTTTACTTAAAAATTTCAACATGAAAATTTTACCATAAAAAAGATCTGTTTCCATTACTGTCCAATTTACAGCTCGTTTATACCGCTTACGAAAACTCATTGAATTTAACTTTTTAGGCATCAGGTCCTAAAATATGTCAATATTTTTTGATTGAAGAACATTTATAATAATGATAATTAAAAAAAATGAATACTAACATCATCCACAGTCTCCCAAAGATTTACATCTTGATCATTAGTGACCACTAAAGATTCTTCATCAAGAACCATTTCGCCTTTCTCATTAATTTTTACCTAAATATAACTTTTATATAATTGTAAAAATACAAATTCTTATACACTTACTAATATTGTCGTTACACCAATAATTCATAAAAATAAGAAAATAAACATTAACAATAAACATTTTTTATTTGAAACACAGTATAAAAAATTAATTATATACAAAAGAATACCCTGGGACCGACGCACTTTAGTTCACTTTTTGACTTGTGATCCAATTCTAAACTATTATTACCAGAAGTACTTGAATTAGACATATTTTCAAGCATTTTTTGGCGTTTTTCATCCCATTTCTTCCGTAAAGTATTTTCTGCTTTTGGACGCCAATCGATAAGATCTGCCAAAGTAAACTTTTTTGTGTCAAGATCCTCATCACGGCGCGCAGACTTTCGTCTCCGCTTCCATGGTCTATTATTACAAAAAACTAAGATTCAAGTCATACAAACATACTCATAAGAAACAAAACCAAATACTTTTTAATGTTTGCAGTGTTTGATGCAAAATCATTTTGAAAGAGTTCTTCGTCTAAATTACCCACATCAATTTCAATATCTTCATCGACAACAATATCCGTTTGATGTTGCGTTAAATCTCCTAGCAAAGGTGATTTTAGTATAGACGATGATACATATCCTGATGGCCCAGCACTTATCGCACATTGATTTTGAGGTATATTTAAGTTTTCTAAGAAGCAACATTATTAGAAAACCAATTAAGTAAATAATAAATTCTTTTCAGTTGCTTGAAAATATTAACTACTCTGATTACACTTTTAAATTTAATAATCAATCTTTTTCTTATACTTAAAAATAAAATTTTAACTAATAAAATGCCCAAAAAAATAAAATAATTTAAAAAATTACTATGATTTTGTGAAATCAATGTTCCCGACTCGTAAAATGACGTAACTTCATCATCTTCATTTCTAGTAAATTGAGAAAATAATTCGTCATTATTTAATAAATTGGATGACAAAGGTAGAGCAGTGTGTGTTGAATTAATCGTAATATTAGGCATATCATTTGAATCCACATTTCTACGAAGCTGTAAAAACAATTTACAGTTTATGTTATTATTATATCACATAGATGTGTGATCTTCTTAACTTACTTGTCCACCTACAACTGGTTTAGCCTGAAATCTTCTACGACGTATCATAATTTAGTGAACTAAATACTCGAAAACTAAAAAAAATCTACCATTAATGATATATGGCAAAGTAACTCTAATCTCTTAAAAAACACACTCAAGGATTTTCTTACACGCTAAAAACAATAAAATTTAAAAAAATTTAAAACCCTATAAAACGGCCTTCAGTGTGTTCTTAACAACATGACACGTTAATAACATATTGAAAAAGTTTACAGCCAAAAATAAACAAACCTTGCCAAATGTTTTGGCAAGGATTAAAGAAATTAGTTTTAAATTTTCCACTTCCAAAGTTTAAAAAACCGCCAATTTGAATTAGATTTGAATACTAGTGAATTTTTGGAAAAACTTTTTTCGGTTAGAAAGGGAATAGTTTACTTTTTAATGGCGTCATTTTTTAGATAAGTATTGCAAATTCCGGGAAGAAAGGGTATTGGTATATGCAGTATACTACTTAGGAAAATAAATATGCGTCCTCTTTTCAATTATTGTGGATAACAATTCAAACTACTGTTTTCTTTAATTAATAACGAAATTATTTTGAAGAGAAGGAGATGATATAAAATGAGCTCGAAATTTTTGCGGAAAACATAAGTTTTAAAATTGATTTCGTATATTTTGAGAAAATCTGTAGAATGGGTCCTATTCTAAAATTCGGACATACTAGTTAATTATAGTCAAAAAATAAAAATTTAGATTTTTTAAAAATGCAAAATGACTTTGCTAAAAAATTTAACTTATTTGTTAAACAATGTAGGTTTTTTATATACTTTTTCTTGAACGTAGCTTTTTTAATTGTAAGCAAAAATGTTTAACTTTTATCTTGTCAATAAGCCGGTTGTTAAAATTTTCAATTTACTTCATACTTAAAAATTGCAAAAATGAAAATCTGTCTTAGTAATTTGAAGAATTTCAATGAGCAGTTGTTTTTTTGATTCTCAATTAACTTTTCATTGTTAATAGCAGAAATCAAATTTTATTTCTAGGATAATTTTGAGAAGTAATTTTAAGTTAAATACTTATCTCTTTAATAATGATTTTTATCATTTGCAAAAAAAACATGAGATTCAAATATAATAATTGAGTTGAAAAATATCACATTTTGTTTCTTTTAATTGTTTCAAATCAAGAATTATTGTAGGTTGTTTCCAATTTGATTTGGTTCTCGTCAAATATATTTTTTGTCGTGTTTTTGGTATTAATACTTGGCTGAACTAAGACTTCTTTAATATTTTTAGATTGAAGCTTTAGGACTTTTATCCAAATAATTTTTGTTGAACTTAATATACACATAGTTTAGTAAAATTGTCGATCTAAAATTTCGTCTTCAGTTCATTTTATAGTGATTAAAATTATAATTAATAATAGTAACTTGCTCAATATATAAATCTTTTTTCTTTCAAAATTTAAGGATAATTTGCTCTTTTTAAATTTTAATAAAGAGTAAGATATGAGTTGTTTTTTTACATTTCAAAAAATCTTGAACCGATAGTTGACAATAAAAATTGTAAATAACATATTCTTAATATAAAAAGTTTATTCACAAAAAATAAAATAAAATTTGAGAATCAGAAAGCTTACTATTTATAAATAGTTAGCTTCAACAAAACAATTCACTAATTGACAAATGTTGAACTTCGATTCTAAAAAGTTCTTCAACTACTTTCCATGCTTCACCAATTGTTGGTCTTACAGAAATTATGAATTGCAAAACAGAAAGTACGACCGATAATTGAGAATCAGGAAAGAATCCATTCCACCAGGTGTATACATCCATTTTCATTGCATCTGATGTCCAAGCATAAGGCCTTGTATCTGCCGTAAAGATACCTGTTCTTGCTACCCAATGAGCCCATTCAATGATCATCTAAATAATTTAAAAGTAAATTCTATGGCTTTGATACATACAAGAAACAATTTTACAAGAGAAGCCACTTTTTTTGTGGATTTTAAAATTTTGTAAATATGCCACTAAATAATAATAATGATTTTAAAAAAGAGCTCTTATAGGGGCGTATGATTTTTATCATATTTGATAAATACCCCTATTCCTTGTTAACAATTTTAATTATTTTATTGTTAAAGATCCCATAGAAACTGAAAGAAATTATCAATAAATCCAATTATTTCATAACTGTTAAAAGTTTTAATCTTCATGACGTACAAATTAGAATTTTTTTCTAAAATATGATTAAAAAAAACCTTATCCTTGAAAGTTGCAAATAATGGATTAAAAAGAACTGTTGATGATAAAAGTCCCGTAACGGCATGTTTATGACTACCCGAAAGATTTTCACTACTCAACGGAGACATCATTTCAAAAATTTCAGATACAAGTCCATCCTAAATATTGTTTCATAAGTTATAATGAAAGAAAACCTAAATCTGAATTAAAATACAACTCATTTCAGTAATTAAATTTTCAATCAAAATCCATGGACATTTTGCTGTAAAAGCACTATAAAAATTTAATAAAATCCCATCATGAACTAATGCTACAAATTTTCTGGAATTACCAACTTTTGTAATAACTTCATTAACAATTTCGTTTGGTTTTTCCTCCCCCCAAATAAATATGGCGTCGGTGTGTGAGCAAAAATGTTAGCAATTTTTACTGAGTTAAATGACATACTAAAATAGAATATGTAGTAATGTTAATTAATTAAATAATATACCCAAAGCCAACAACAGAAAGCAAGATATATTTGGATTCTCGAACGCAACTTTCTATTTGATCTCGAATACAATTGTACTTATTATATGAATATTCTTTAAAGGTACACTCTTGTTCATTTGAAGTTAAGAATACAAAAACTGCATAGGAAGCCAATGGTATATTATATGATGGGTTTAGTCTTAAAACAAAACCTCTGACGAAAGGATTTTGAATAAATTTTAGTGGGATATTTTCTGCTGAAAATGCCTAAAAAATCTTATTGATAAATTGACTAATTTACAACACAAAAAAAAACTGTGAAGTTGTAATATTCTTAAAAATCTAAATATTATAGCTCTAATAAAATATAAATATGCAAGTGATATTAGAAAAAACACCATATTTAAGAAATAAAATTACATTTTTTATGAATTGCAAAATTATTTTTTACGTTTTTCAAATTTCTTAAAAATAAAACTAACTTTTAAATTCGCAGAAAAAATTAAATGAATTTTTACTATTGGTCTTCTGCTTTTTTAATTTGTCGGCATAACTTTTTATAGACACCAAGCAAATTTTTTTTTTTACAATGCTTTTGGCTATAAAATTTTAATTATTTACTTTTTCTTTTTTCACATAGTATTGTTTTTTGTTAGTTTTTAGCATTATAACTACATTTTCTATTTTTTAAAACTATGTAAATCATTTGTTATGTGTAAATTCACAAAATGTTGTTGAAATAAAGCTTGTTTTTTAATTTTTTTTAAAGTAATACAAGTTTTTTTTAAAAGCAAACGTAAAAAAATTGAAAGCACAATTTTTCTTGAAATTTAAAAAGGTACTAAATAAAATAATGAAAGTGCTTGAAAGCAGTACCTCTAATGGATCTTTTAAAAATTAGTGAAGAAGTTGTTAAAATAGTTTTTTAGGAATGTCTGAGACAGAAAATGATGCTGAAAGAAAGTCTCCTGTAAGTCTTTCTAATGATATCTACACTCCGAAACTTGAAGGAGATGAACCTGCTCTTTCTAAAGCAGTGCTTTCTACTTTTACTAACAATTTTAACGAACAAGAAATGGAAGATGTTCAGCTTAATGATAGTCGCACTAACAGCATTAGTCCTGAAGCAAATGAGCGACGTCAATTTGAGCTTGAAGTTACAATGGAATCATTTCCTTCTATTAAAGACAGTGTTTCAATTGATGAGGAATTGAAGAATGAGACTACAAGCCCAACAGATCATGAACTAGTAATGTCAGAATTATTGGAAAATGTAATTTGAAGTTTTTTTAATTTTTTTAGTGAATTTTATAATTGTTTTTTAGAAAGCTTTAACAAAAAGGAAGTCTGTAAATAAAGATTTAACGGCACAACTTGAACATACAACAGTTATTCATTCAATTGAAGAAACTTCAAACGATACTTTCCAGCGTTTAAAAACTGGTTTTTTACATAATACTCTATTACAAAATGATGTTATTGATGGCCTTTTTAATGTAGTAAGTTAATTTTCTTAAAGTAGATTTTTTTGTAAATGAAACAGCTTAAAAATCTTATGACCTTAATATCATTTCTGCTTATTTGTATTATTTTTATTAAAAAGTCATATTTTTTGCAGGGTTAGAGTTAACAGTTAAAACCTCTGACAGCTTTTATTTTTTATTTTAAAAATTTTTAAGCTGCTAAAGAGATTAATTTTTAAGAGCTGAATTTATTTTGTGTTAAACTTCAAGCAAAACATTTCGATTGTATTTTTGAATTTTTTATTATATAGCTTGTCGGCGGTCCTTTTGATTTGGAATCACGATTTATTATTGAGTATTCTGAAAACATAGAATTGATGTTAGAATTTATTGACATTTGTCCACCGAGTATGCAGGTATTTTTTAATTAAAATTGAGCTTTTATTTATTTTTGACTAATTAGATTTCTTTAGGCGGAGATTTGGAGCGTTTTTGTTGCAATTGTGCGAAAAAGTTTTCGAAATTTGGAAGCATGCTCCAGAGTTGGCTTAATTTCAAAGTGCTTGGATCGGCTTTTTGCAGTTGATTTTATTACTTCTGATTTTATAATTCAACTTTTATGTGTTTTAACGAATTACAGTATTACAGTTAAAGAGACAAAACGTGTTCTTCGTACTCTTCAGGCTCGAAATGGCATTTGGGTTTGTTTTCTAGCTACATTATTCTTCATATTCTTTAGGAAGAAAATTTTTTAAATATGTATTAACAGACTAAGTTATTTTTTATGTAAGTAAATTTTAAGACTTATTTTTCTCTAACAAATTTATTGTTTATAAAAAAAAATAGTTTAATGTTTGGTGTTTTTAGAGCAGGAATTCAGCAAAGCTTCTTTCTGTTATGCAAGAAATGCCGAAACGAGAAGGAGCGGACGTTTTTTTTTCATTTCCTGGAAAACCTTCGGCAGTACTATTTAAAAAAAATTTTTTTAATTTTTATTGTTACTTTTCTTAATTTCGAAAAATTTTAGGGCATTGCGTTGCCTCCATTATGTAAATGGCCATATCAAAATGGATGGACGTTTAGTACTTGGTTTCGAATGGATCCTCTCAATAGTGTAAATTTTGAGAAAGAAAAACCATACTTATTTAGGTAATTGTATTTTTAAATTTTTAAAAAATTCTTTGTCTTAATTTACAGCTTTGGTACGATGAAGGGACTTGGTTATTATTGTTATTTTATGGGTAATTGTTTGGTTCTTCGATGTGTTAGAGGGTCAAATAAGGAAGTTATGAAGTGTATAAAACATGAACTTTCTCCACGAAAATGGCATCACATTGCTTTGAGTTATGTTTATTCCCGATGGGCTAAAAGTGAAATTCAATGTTATATTGATGGACAATTGGTGGTAGTGGCAGACTCTTCATGGTATATTAAAAAATTAATTAAAAATAGTTTTTTGCATTGATATTGTATGTTTGTTTTTTGTAAATTTTTATAAATTATAGTAAATATAAAATTAAGGCTTGTGTCAACAAATGACTATTTTGATCGTTGTTTTATTGGTTGCGGAAGTGAATCTGATGCCAATGAAGCTTTTTGTGGACAAATGGCAGCAATATATGTTTTTTCTCAGTCTATCTCGTTACAACAAGCTACCTGTCTTTATCGACTTGGTGCTTCTTACCAAAGTCATTTTAAACATGATGCGGAATCAAATTTACCGGAGGGCTATAAAAAGGTTTTTTTACTAGTATGAATTTTTTTTAAATCTACATTTTTTTAGCATTTATTTGATGGTCGACTAAATTCTTCATTAGTTTTTGCATATTGTCCAAAAAATTGTCATGGCCAATTGTGTTTATTTGCATTGCCTTCTCGAAGTCAAAATTCTTATTTTATTCAAATTCCGCATGCTATTATTAAGGAGGTTTGTTATATACATTTTTAACTTCATTTTATAATTTGAAAGATTTTTAGGGGGTTGAAGTAATAACAACACATTATATTTATAATTCACTTCATTCTGTTGGCGGAATTCAAATGCTTTTGCCACTTTTTGCTCAAATAGATATGCCACATGAAGGCGATCTTGAAGCAAAGGTTGATTATGAAATTTGGTAAGGCATAGTTAACTTATAAAATTTTTTTAAAATTATTTTATTTTGCAATGGTTTTTCTAGAAACAATTAAACAAATTTTTAATTTTTACACGAATTATAAATAGAATGTTACAATTTATTGTTTTTAGCTCAACGTTGCTTTCAGTAATTTCGCTTTTGCTAAGTACTTCTTCTAGCGCTCAACAACAACTTTTTCATAGCCAAGGTTTTTTAATTATTGCTC
Source organism: Diadocidia ferruginosa (assembly GCA_027564275.1). Classification (NCBI taxonomy): domain Eukaryota; kingdom Metazoa; phylum Arthropoda; class Insecta; order Diptera; family Diadocidiidae; genus Diadocidia; species Diadocidia ferruginosa. The sequence continues at coordinate 24,921 of JANSTW010065453.1, read as the reverse complement.
ATGTTCTCAACACTTCTGCAAAAGAGCACTTGACTCTTGGTGTACTTGAAGCGTTTATTGGAATTGCACAATTTTTACAAAATTGTGCATTAGGTTTTCCACTTTTAAAACAATTATTTGATCATATATTTTTTACTCCACAACTTTGGATACGAACTAATGCTACTGTAATATATTATTTTATTATTTTTGTGAAAAACATTAATTTTTTAAATGTTTTGACAGATATTTTTCAGATACAATTGCGTCTTTATAATTTTTTGGCTAATGAATTTTTTGCAAATGCAAACTTTGTTTCGGTTGTTCATTGTACTCAAACTATTATTGGACTTATGCATACATTAAAGTTTTATTATTATATTGTTGTGCCTCGTCTTGGGTCATACAATTACTGCAAATTTGAAGACGTTGAACAATTAGACCGACCATCAATTGTTCATATTCGTGACTACATTTTGCAATCAGTAAATAAATTAATGTTTAATCAACATGCAATTAATTCAGGTGCGGTGTTGGATGAAAAGGATTTTAATAGAGATGCAGAATTTCAATGCATTTTTAATTTTATTTCTACTGTCACAGAAGTAATTTTTTATATACACCAAATATTTTCTGTTTATATTTATTAATTTAAATTTTAGGATGACAATTTGTACGATGTACTTAACCAAACAATGCGTCAAATGAGTGATTATCCGGCAGTGATTGTTCCAGCATTTGATCGAAAAGGTGGACTTTGTGTAATATTTAAATTGATTCAATCGGGCAATGAATTAATTCGTATTCCAGCGATTAAAACATTTAGTTACTTTCTATTTCGTTCAACAATAAAGTTTGTTTTTATAAAGATTGTTTTATATTTTTTTTCTTTTAAATTTATCTTTTAGGAGAAAAAATGAATCTATTAATAATTTAAATTTGCTACATTTATTGACGGACAATGTGTTAAAAAATAGCACTCATTTAACACTAGCTACTTACAATGCTTTATTTGAAATTCTTACTGAACAAATTTGTTCTGAAATATTATTTGTAAAACATGAAGATTTGCCTGTCAAGACGACTCATTTTGAAAATCCGCCTATGCTCAAAGTTATTGCAAGCATTATTATACAAAGTCAAGAGTGTTTTGAATTGTTAAATGTAAAAAAAGTCTTTTTGATGGATTTAATTCATTTATGTAAAGATTCACGTGAAAATCGAAGGTATTTGTTAAATCAAATTTTGTATTTTATGTAGTTTTTATAAACTTTAGCTAATTTTTAATGCAATTTCTTAAGGGTTATCTTGCAAATGTCAGTTTGGCAAGAATGGTTAATTTCATTGGCTTACATTTTTTCTGAAAATGCACAGCAAGAAGAAGTAACAAATCTTGTTTATGAAATTTTTTCTATATTGTTATTCCATGCAATTCGTCTTGAATATGGTGGTTGGCGAGTTTGGGTTGACACTTTAGCGATTGCTCATTCAAAAGTTTCATTACAGCGTTATCGCCGAAAATTGGCAAGCAAACGATCTGCCATAAACAAATTTGTTGAAAAAAAAAGAGGTCATTTTCAATTTTAATGCATCAAATAATTTTTTTTAACAGTTTAAATAAAGATTTCTTATAGAAAGACTCCAAAAAGGAGATTTGTCAACTAAAAATGTTTCAGAAAATGTGTATTCTTTAAAAAAAAAATTATCAAATGACAATGAAGATGAGTTAGCATACGAATTATTAATTGAAGAGGATGAAATAGAACAACCATCTTCACTTTACCGAACTCCTGAATTTGTTTGGTGTGATGTTCATATTCGTTTACTTGACGATCTACTATCTTCTATAGAGTCTGTCGTTGATGAATGGAACAAGTTTGTTTTTTATTACATTACTTAAATTTCATTTTTTGGTAATTGACTTTATTATTTTGATTTTTTCATATAAGCTACTTTTTTAGTTCCACTATTGCTATAGTCGATTATGTGAATAATTCTGATAATCAAGTGTTTATTTCAAATACTGTTCATGTATTATCACAGTTGATTGACACATTAATTATGGCTTGTGGTGGTCTTTTACCACTTTTAGCTGCTGCTACGGCTCCCAATGTAAATAAAAAATTTTTGAATTACAAATAAATTGTTCTTTTCTGTGTTTGAAGAGTCGTTTTAAAAACTGGAATTGCTTATAAAAATATGAGAAGGCCAAATTATAATTTTTTAGAGTGAATTGGATATTGTTGACTCAACGCAGCAAAACTTGAGCGTTGAAACTGCTATTAATTTTTTACAACGTTTTGTTGAATTGGCTGATGTTTTTATTTTTGCGTCTGGAATTAATTTTAATGAGCTTGAACAGGAGAAGAATATGCCGAATGGTGGAATTCTTCGTCAATCTCTTCGTTTAGGTACACAATTATTTATTATTGTGGCAAAATATTTATTGTATTATTATAATTATTTAGTATCTACAATAGCTGTACGTAACATTTTGGCTTGCAGGATAGCACAAAAAGATCGAGGATTTAGTGAAGTTTCAATGAATTCAAAAACCAAGTATGAAGCAATTTTGAAGTTTGTGGATGGTGCAATAGATTTGGTAAATTTTGTAGAATATTTTAAATTATACTAACTTATTTTGTTTTCAGAAGTTGGAAGATAAGGGAATTACTAATGTTGATAGTCTTTTACAAAATATTGATTTAAAACGTCTTAAAGGCATTATTTATCGTGATATGGTCGGTTTTTATTTCATGTTGTGGAAAATATTGACTAACTTTTTTTTAATTTAGGAAGAAGGTCGTCACGCTCAATTTCTTTCACTTTCTGTAGTTTATTTACTATCTGTATTAATGGTTTCTCGTTATCGTGATATTCTTGAGCCTCCAACATCTCCAAGTCCATTTTTTGACACAAATTTAGACAGTTCAGCTAGACGAAAATCTTTCGAAGTCAATGTTTCGGTTAATTCAAAATTAAATACTTATACAGAAGTTTCAGATAAAGATAATTGTTCAGATCCTGTAGGGTCGTCTAATTCTTTATCGGAAAAATTTAATAGTGAAAGTTTAATTGTTCAAAATGGAAAAGGTGATTTACGAACTATTGAAGGGAATGATGAAAATGCTAATTGTTCAAACAGTGTTAGTTTCAATAAAGTATCATTTAACAACGGAAATGTGAATGAAAATAATATAGAAGATAATAATCAAGTTTCGTTGGATGATCATTGTCAAAAACATCCAATTGAAGAAATTCAGGGAATTTCTTCAATTCAAATTGATCGTTCTTACAATAATAATGGGAAGGAAAGCGATAATACTGATAAAATTACAAATAATGATGACGGCAAATATGATACTGGACAATTATCAAGGTTTTAACTTTTTTTATTATTAAATAATTTTTGGGTTTTTTGTTTTGAGGTATATTTTTTTGCAAACAAATTTAGGTTTAATGCACCTAACATAAAAATATTGGATGCATCGGAACGTCGTCAATATTTAACTTTGAAGTTACAAAGGGCGTTAGAATCAGTCGCACCTCTTTTGCGTGAAATAATATCTGATTTTAGATCATTTCTTCAAAAAACTCTTTTAGGCACACACGGTCAAGAAATCATGAATGATGCAAAAAGTATATTTTTTTCTTTCTTGAATTTTATAGGATTTCACAAAAAAATTTAGTAATACATTCGTTAAAAAGCCAGCAGGGGTCTGTAATTGAATTAGTAATGTTATTGTGCTCTCAAGAATGGCAAACATCACTTCAGAAACATGCTGGACTTGCATTTATTGAACTTGTCAATGAAGGTTTTGATTTTTAATATTTTTGAGAAATGAAAATAATTTGTCATTTACATTAAAATAATTTATTTTTATTTTTTCAGGTCGTTTGATGGCACATGCGACTCGTGATCATATTTTAAGGGTTGCAAACGAGGCAGACTTTATTCTTAAACGTTTACGTGCTGAAGACGTAAGCAAACACTCTCAATTCGAGGTTATATTTTTGATTATATTTAACAAAGTAATATTAAAACTTCTTAAACAATATTTTATACTACTTTAACCTTGGTAAATAAAGGAATGTATTTTATTTATTGGTATAATTATTTAGAAAGAAGCTTGTAAACAATTAGCATCTAGAAAGCATGATGAGCAAGTTTCCGATCATTTACGGAATTCCACTAAACGTCGAGATTTTCTTATTGCTGTAAAGCTGTTGGAAAAGATGAAAACAATTTTGTTAAGTCCGAGTGGAGCTTGGTCGGACAGAGACGAAAATTTGTACGTTTGTAATTAAATTTCATAAATTTTACTTTGTTAATAAATTATTATTTTTTAGACAAATATTTTGGCGGCTTGATGCATGGGAAGATGATTCACGGAGACGTAAAAGGTTTGTACCAAATGTTTACGGCAATGAGGACTCTTTATCGGTTTTAAATAAAGAAAGATCTTCAATAGATGATGCTTCTGCTGCCGAAGTGAGTGAAAAAACTGAAAAAGTTCATGAACAATTGCTAAAGGATGTAGCGCATAAAATGGTACGTTAATAATCTATATTAATAAATTACTATTATTACTATAAATTTTATTTTCTAGAACGTTTATTCAGCAAGGAAAAGTCAAAACACGTCTTTTAATGAATTAGTTGATGAGTCGGATATTGAAAAATGGGCTAGTGAAGAGTCAAATAATGAAGCTAGATGCATTAAAGGTAATTCTCATCAAAATATTTTGCTCAAAGTACAAATTTTTCTTGCAAAGAATACTCTTAATTTTCAAAAACATTAACATTATATAAGAATTGAATGTAGAAAAGACAGTTAGTAATTATAATTCTTCACATTTTATTTTTTTGTAAGTTTAAGTAGCTATATTCGTTTAGTAAAACTTTGCTCCAATTTATGCACTGTTATTGTCATTGTAGTAATAATAAAATAGGGATAGCAGAAATGATGAATTAAGGAAAAATTCTGTCAAAAATTTGACGTTTTTTTCTCAATTTTGCTCATTAAAGAGTAAATTTGTTTTGAGCTCTGCAGCAGACCTACATATTTTTTTGGTTACTATGCAAAAAAAAATCAAATTTACAATATGTACGCATCATTTTTTATAATTTAGTTAAAATAAGTAAACTAAATAATGACATTAGTTGAAAAATTGTTCAAAAAAAAGTTCATTTTTAGTTTCTAATTTTTGGAATATTTTTCAAAAATATTTTTGAGAAAAATAGTTACTAAAAACTCTAGAAAAGGAAAATTTTATTTTTGAAAGGATTATATAAAGGCTCTTTTCATTGGCATTTGTCTAAATTTTTTTTACAAATACTTTAATACCTAATTGTCAGCTTTTCCAATTCAAACATTTATGGATAATTGCTCTATAAAAGTCTTAAATTTTGGAGAACAAAATAGTTTGAAATTGGATCCCTTAGCAACGAATTAATAAAAAAATTTTTGATACATTTCTGTTAAAGAAAATAAAATTAATGTATTAATAAAAATAGAAAAATAAACGAATATAAGATTTTAAAAATTTTAAGTCAATAAAAATATTTTTACTTTTAAAGTTTTTTTGTTATAACATCAAGTAGCTTATTTTTGGGTAAAATTTCAACGTTTATTTTCTAGGACTTATTTAAGTTCTTATTTAGAGCAAGCCTTGTATAGTGTAGAAGGAAAATTAATTGCACCTGGAATTGTCGTTCCATGAACGATTTCGATTACTTCTACCGACGTTTATTTTGATGTTGACGAAGAAGATGAGTTATATAAACAACAGGATATTAGAGTAAGTTTGTTATTTAACATTAGGCTAACAAAGCTTTATATACTTGATTGTTATAAATAGTCAAAAAAGTCAGCCATTAAAGAGAATTTCAGTAAAAAGAGTAAATGCGTTTGATAGAAATTGAATTTGACAAGGCGTAAGAGGAAATAAATAAAAATTGAATAAACTAGAAAAAAAAGTATGCGTAAAAATTATGTATTATTTTTTCAAATACTATTTGCAATTTGAAAGGTTAATTTATTGATTTTTAATTGATATCATGAAAAATAAAACGCATTAAATACGGTATTTATGCATTTACAATAGTAGGTTTTAATAATATAGTTTTTAGCCAAGAATCAATTGTCTGAAAAAGATACTTATTTTACAATTAAAACTGTTTTGTTAATAAAACATTAGAATTTTCAGTATAAACTATTGAAAAGTAATTATAATTATAAACTTATTCATCTTAGCAATTTTTTTTTGTTTTAGTAAAATAAAATGTTAGATTAATATTTAACATTAAAAACAATGAACTTTGTGGTATTTTTTTAGAACTCTTTACAACACAAAAAATTTTTTTATTAATGATATAGTGTATTTGTCTAATGCTAAGTTAATTTTTTTACGTCTATCCATATAAGACTTAAAGTATTAACGCAGCTATCTTTTCAAAACAAAAGTTTTTTACTTCATATTTTTTAACAAAAAAGCGCTAAATTTATGGTGTTTTAAAATTAGAAAACAAGAAAGTAAATTTAGAATCTTAAAACATAAACTGTAGTATAATAAATTAATAAATAAAACATTATTTTAAAGCGATTCTAAAGCTCGTGCATTTAGCATTAATTGTCTAACAAGATTCCATGTTACTTTTGCTCCTTCATCTAACACATGGGAAAGTTTTCCTTTTAGCAAGTCTAATTGAGGTAGAAAATAATGAGGACATTTTCGACATTGTAGACAACTTACTAATTGAAGAAGAACACCTAAAATCCAAGGCAGTAGTCAATTTTTTTAGATTTTTTTAATTAGTTTGATTACTAATTTTATTCAAACATTAATTTCTAACTTCTCTATGGAAATAAGTAATAATACCAATGATTCTATCGCTAAGGCAAAAATCATGCCATTCATGATCACCACAATGTTTTTCGCATTCAAATAACATAAGCGTTTTTATTATATAGTTTGTTACTGGCGAATCTACGTAATCTAAATGGCGATCACGTAATGTTTTTAAAATAGACAAAGCTTTTCGACGATTTAAGTGTGATAATAATATATTTTCTGCTTGTGTCATACTCATTGCCCAAGCATCGCCTTCCATTGTATTTCCATTATTTCCACTATTTGAATTGTTTGAATTTATATTTGCTGCTAATTTTGATCCTATGTTATTTGGATTTTGAAGTTGACTTTGTTGTATAATTGTAATGGAACAAGGTAGTGTTTCTTTACTAAACAGGTCAAATCCTTCACATCGCACCTCTTTTGCGACTTCCGGACTTGGCCAACTAATAGCTGGATTTGGCCATTGACTTGCTGATCGTGGCCAAATACTCATACATCTGAATGCACATGTTATTTGTACAGTATATTTGTCATAAATAAGTAATCGAACGTCACTTGTGTTTGTTAGAGGTTTGCATTTATCTCTTAATAAAGGTTTTTCTATTGCATGTGATACAAGAGATTGAAATCGGCTCCTAATTTTTCGAGCTGATAAATATCCACTGGCTGTAATAAATTCAACCCAAAGTGACATCGAACGTTTTCGTCCATCACTGAGTTTTAATACAGCGCATCCTTGTATTGAGCCATCGTCAACAAAATTAAATACTCCCATTTGATTAAGATATAATATTACTTCATATTCATAAGGTGAGTGAACAATAAACTAAATTTTTCGGAGTTAGCAAAATTTAAAATAAAAATGTGACTTACTCCTTCATATCTTCCATTGGATTCTGCTAATGTCGAAATAAATCGTGGTTCTTGGGCTTCAACTTCTTTAAGTACATCTTGGACAACTTTTGCTACTACATGAATTGTTTTTTGGATCTCTAATCGTCTAGTTTGTACTTTTTCAATAAAATAGTTGTTGATTTGTTGAAATGAAACTGAGCTTTGGCTTAACATTTTAAACGCTCTATAATATTTAATTCTAGCGGTAATGCATCAGTGTTTTATTTGATGCGTTTAGCGCATTTTAATATATAAAAATAAACTTTAATAAGTGGAAAAATAATTTACTCTGTTAACAATAAGGGTTATTGCTGCAAAAGTATGACAAAATGACTGCATGCTAGATAACATTCAAGGTGGGAAAAAAGAAATCGAAAGAAACACTAAATAATTATGGGTGAAATTTCTTTGAATATCTTTTTTCAATTGTCTTTATTTTTTTCTTTCTTTTATTTGACATGTGCATTAATCTCTAACTTTTATTAAATTACTGCTTCAAAGTAGTTGACGCTATTTTTATCTTCTTTTAATACTTCACTCTTAAAAAAATTTTTTTTAGTTATTTTCATTGAGTTATACTCTTTAATTTTGCTTCATATCATCAATCACAGTTCTTTAATAAATTTTTTATGGCCTCTTGTCTAAATTTGACATTTCACTTTCCTTTCATGCCAGCTAGTTACATATTTTTTATTTGTGTCCTTATTTTTTGATGGTATGAGATGTAACAAAAAATAATTTTAAAGAATATAAAAGGGCGGGTTTTTAAGTAGTAACATTTTTTGACTTCTCCATTTCTGTAAAGGCTAATTTGATTACTAAAAAATTTTCAATTTTTAGGTAATTTTAGTGTATAATTATAAACTTTAAATAATTTTGTTTTAAAGGATAACTTATCAAAGATATGCATAAATTTTTTATTTAAGACATTTTAAGTATACGCTTACAGCTAATTATAAGTTTTATTTACGCGTTTATATCTGATAGGAAAAAGTTAAATCAAGGTCAAAGTGTGTAACTTAGTTAAAATCTGATAATTTATGAGATAAATATACTGTTTATATAATTAAAATGTTGTAGCACTAAAAATAAAAATTCTAAGAAATAAAAGACGAAAAAGATTGATATTTGATGAATAGCACATTTACAGCCATTTAATAATGATGATTTTGATATTATTAAACTAATTATCTCCCAATTTTTTTTGCTCATACTTTAAACTTTATATCTTTTTTGCACTTATATATACTCAATAAAAAATATTTTAGAAAGTTCAGAAAGGATTAAAAATTACTTACAGACTAATTATTTTTTATGAACATGAGTTTCTGAATCAACAATAAAATAAAAGAAAATAAACCACATACACTTTGAATTTTAATGAATAAAAACTTATAAACAATAATCGATTTATTTGTCATCTAAAAATTTTTTTTGTTATGTAAAAGTAAACTAAAATTGCAATTTTTAAAAGCTAATTAAGTAAGAAAATGGCAACAGCTGTGTATTTTTATAATTTTTTTGTCTTTTACTAATTTTTTTACTTTATTTAAAGTTTCAATATTATTTATTAATTTTAGTGCCTTCGTTTTTGTGACAATCTTCACGGACGATGGCATTTTCAGGAGATTCGCGCAATTTTTCTTCGGCGTTACGCTCTTCAATACTTTGCCTTAGAATTGTTTTTGGCATCTAGAAGTAAGGCTGAAAAATTAAAGCTGTAATATTAATCTAGGTTATAAAAATAATGGAGGAGATGAAGACTAATAAACGTAGGAAAATGTTTAATGCGGCATTTTTAATTATAAAAAGGACTTTACTTTTTTGTATATGTTATAAAAACGTTTAATTAGAGTTGATTAAAAAAATAAATATGAGATGTTAGTTACATTCAATATTGTGATTAGTTGATATTCATTTGCATTATTAGTTATAGTTAAATTTAATTAAATTGCGATATACATATTTTTTTGTGTATAAAACAGTATAATTTAAAGATGAAAAGTTTATAAAAATTATTCTTTATAGGATATATGTATAAGGCTACTTTTCTATAAATATTTTGTAATTTTAGCTGCGATAATGTTTGCATTTACGGATCAAGAAACAGTAAAAAAAGTTGTTGAACATTTACCGCTGGTTGGAGTTGGCGTAAAGTATGGTTTACCGCAAAGTCGAAAAGCTTCGCTTATGTCACCACGTCAAATTTTTAAACATTCAGATATGCCTCAAAAATGGCAACGTCGTGAAATCTCAAATTTTGATTATTTGATGTTTTTAAATACAATTGCCGGACGTACTTATAATGACTTGAATCAATATCCAATTTTTCCTTGGATTCTTTCAAACTATACTTCTGACAAGTTAGATCTAAGTGAGGCATCGAATTTTAGGGATTTGTCAAAGGTTTGCATATTTATCAAACATTGTTTTTAACATCGACTTCTTACGAGGCAAAACATTAAAAAGTGTACATACATGTTTTGTGTGATTAGAAGTCAATAGTATCTACATATAGGGTTATCTTTGCTTTTTTAAATTCATTAACTGCTATATGGAAGTGAAGACTTGCTTTATTAGCAATTAATTAACTCTGTGACATTTATATATATAGTTTTATTGCCAACTTTTTAATAAAAAGTAGGCTTTTTTTTTTTATTTTTTATAGTTAAATTTGGAACATTTTTTCTGGGAAATAAATTTTTTACAAATTATTAAATATTTTTTTGTAGTTTTTTATATATTTGGTAAAAAAAATTAGACATCTGGACCAAACAGGATTGATTTAAAAATAAACAAAAAAAAATATAGTGAGGTTTAGAAAGGTTAGCACTTATAAAATTAAATTATGGATTAAATTAAATTTTTTTAAATGAGAATTTAAATTGTTGAAAGTGTTTTGTTACAAAGTAATTTTTAATTTTTTTTTAGATTATTGAAATCAAAGATTTCTTTTTTACTTTTTATGAATTTTTAGCCGGTCGGAGCACTTTCAGAATCACGTAAAAAATACTTTCAAGAACGGTTTAGCAATTGGGACGATGAATCTGTTCCTGCTTTCCATTACGGTAAAAATTTAATGTTTTTTTTATAATTTTTTGACTAATTAATAAATGTGTGTATTTAATTAGGTACTCATTATTCTACTCAAGCTTTTACTTTAAATTGGCTGTTCCGAATAGTAAGTTTTTTACGTAACTTGATATAATAACTTTAAATTTTCTATTACAGGAGCCATTTATGAGTTATTTTTCAAGTATACAAAATGGAAAAATAGATTACTCAGATAGGTTATTTCATAGCTTGGCGGAGACATGGGAACATTGTCAACGTGACACTCATGATGTCAAGGTTTGTAAATTATTTTATAAATCTTTTACGGGAGCAAATTTTTTGGAGTAAAACTGATTAAATAAAACTTTTTATAGGAACTGATTCCTGAACTTTTTTACTTGCCAGAAATGTTTACTAATTCGAACGACTTTGACTTGGGTCGACGTCAAGAAGATAATGTCCAAGTGAACGATGTAATTTTACCGCCATGGGCAAAAAGTGCTGAACACTTTGTAATGATGCATCGCCAAGCTCTTGAATCTGATCTTATTTCTTGTCAATTAAACCAATGGATTGATCTAATTTTTGGTTACAAACAAAGAGGACCAGAAGCGGTAATGTTTAATTTACTATTATAAATTCCTTGAAATTACGACATTTTGTAATTTATAGATTCCAAAACTTATTATATTATTTTGTTTTACTTTATGTAAGTATTAATTTTTGATAACTATTATAATGTAATAATTTTAGGTTCGTGCAACAAACGTTTTCTATTATTTGACCTATGAAGGTTCTGTTGACTTGAATTCTTTGAGCGGTTCTATGAGAAGTTCAATTCAACAACAAATTCTTAATTTTGGACAAACTCCTGTGCAACTTATGACAGAACCACATCCACCTCGGCATTCTATTATGACAATGGTATTTTTTTATATCATATTATTTTTTTAATGATAAAATTAAATTTTTAGAGTCCATTGATGTTTCAACCATTCAATGATGATTTGTGCATGCTAATGAAATTTATTTCAAATAGCGCAATTGTGCATATTACTGCAAATACATTTTCACAACTTTCAGATCCAACTGTATTATCAATTTCTCAAAATTTAATTTTTGCGCTTAATCGATGGAATCCTATTTTTAACCGTAAGTTCACTTGCTATTTGAAATAATGTTTTGTATTATAAAAAATGGGTTGATAAGTAAATTCTAATAAAATATATTATTTTTTTGTAATTGTTTTCTAACTCAATAATTTTAGAATCTCAAAGTCAACGTTCTGGAGTTTTAAGCTCATCTTTAGGTTCTGACAAGTCTTCAAATAATACTGGAGATGGTGGTGGTACTTCCAGTAATTCGATTACATCTGCCGAGTTACCATTAACTGTTGATCCTCTTTTAGCGGTAGGAAATCCTTCACAGCCGCTTCCTAAACGACATTTGGGTGACGCATTTGATCAACGTTTACACATTTCTTGGAGCAATTTTGTTTGCACTACTGATAGCAAATTTATCTTTGCTTGTGGTTATCCCGATTACAGTTTTCGGCTCATTGATACAGAGACTGGTGGGATTTTTTGCTTTACAAGTTTATATGTTTAAATATAATTTTTCCGTTGAATTTTTAGCTACTGTTCGTCAGGTAATTTATAGTCACGGTGATGTAGTAACATGCTTGGCACGTTCTGAAATGGGTCTGTTTTCTGATTGCTATATTGTGTCTGGTAGCTTAGATTGCACAGTTGTGCTTTGGCATTTTAGTCATATTAATCAAGCTATTGCTGGAGAATATAATATGCCAGGAGAAACACCTTCACCTAGAGCTATTTTAACAGGTCACGATGCTGAAATTACTGCAATTTGTGTTTCAGCGGAACACGGAATTGTTATTTCTGGTTCAAAAGGTTAATTTTTTTTTTTGAAAATTTTGTTTTAAACTTTATTTTAGATGGCACTGTTTTGATGCACACTACCCAAGGCGATTTACTTAGGCATATTGTTCATGATACAAATGGTTTAACAAATGTTGGAACTTGTTTGGGCCCTGTGACCAATATTTTGTTAAGCCGTGATTGTCACTTAGAAGTTTTTTACGGTAATGAATACTTAGTTACTTTTGCGGCATCGAGTGGCCGTCAACTAAATTATCCAGTGCATTGTTTTACTGAAAAGGTGCTATGTGCTGTGTTGTCCCGTGATGGTGAATACATTGTAATGGGCACAGCAAATGGACGTATTTCTGTGCTGCGTTTATTTCCACTTCAACTGCTTTATACTTTTCCAGTATTTAATTTATTTAATGGTTTAAAAAGATTAATTAGTTTTACAATCAAACTGTTATTAATAAGAAAAAGCTAAAAATTATAAATACATGTGTATTTTAAATCGCTATTTTCTCTTAAATAATTTTTTTACAGCAAACTGATAGTCCAACGCGATGTGTAGCTATTTCAACAAATCAACGCTTAATTTTTGGTGGATTAGAATCAGGGGCAATTGTTGTCTTTAATGTTGATTTTAACAAATGGCACTATGAGTATAAACAGCGCTATTCATATCGTTAAGGGTTTCACATTATTTTGATTCTTTATACCATTTTTTAATAACGGATATTATCTTTGTGATTCTTATTGTTTTTTTATTAGAGAAGTTCTTATTTGTTTTTTTGTCTAATACGACATACTTGCTTTATTTTTTAGTGAAAATTTGTAATGAGTTTCTAATTTATTTGGGTTTGACTTCCAAAAAAGTTTATTATTTTATTTCTAAGATTTTTTTATACTTTATTAAAGTTATTCGGATAAATAGTAACTAACGTAATCAAAACTGTTCAGTTTATTATGTGCTTTTAAATTTACAACATTTTTTAATCTTAGTACATTTGAATGGTTTAATAACTTCATTTGTATGATTATTTCAAGGCTCTACAAATCGTTTTTAATTTTTAACAAGTAAACGGAAATTTTAATTTATTTTTTCGTAAACAAATACAATAATGCATAAAAATTATAAAAAAGTTTGCAAAAATTATGAGGAGCGATTGCGTAAGTTGTAACGGTAAGTAATTTCAAAATTTTAGGTTGTGATAAATATATGAATTGTCTCAATAATTTCCTAAAACACTTATTTTATATTTTTGTTTATTTTTAGCTTTATTTATTTTTTTTATTTAGATTAATTTATTTGCATCAGATTTATGATGACTATTAGTTGTTGTTATTTACTTTTAATCTAAAGTTTTCTAAAAGATGTTTATGCCAATAATAACAGCATTAAGGATACAGAATTTTTTAAGCAAAATGGCTAATGTTGCTTTATATTTATACTTCTCTTTAAATTAAATTGCCAACTTTAGTATTAAAAATTATGTAAAATATATTTTCATTAGCGCTTACTTTGAAAATTCGAAGTATAAAAACGCGCTTTTGTTGTTATCAAGTTTTTATTTTTAATCGTTTACTTAAATGACTTTTTATTATTTATTTTTTAAAATTAAATTTTTAATAAATGTGGTTAATAAAAATTTTAAAAAATTAATGGGAAATAAATTTTAAATACAACATTAAAGTTTAATTTGAGAGTAAATATTATTGAATACTCAAAACCTTGATTATAAGCAGCTTGTATTAATTCGCAGTATTCTATGTAAATATCATTTCCGGTTAAACACATTGACGGCAATTTTCGTTTTTAATTCTTCACTTAAGACGATCAAGTTTTTTTATTTTACATATGCACGTACAATTTTTTTAAGTATAAAATATGTTGGCATAATATTGTATAATCAGCTTAGACTATTTATAATAATTAAAAATCTTAAAATGGATTTTTAAAAACAAATTATGTGAGTTATTATTCTTTCTGCTATAAGTTTAAAGTATTTGAAAATTTACATTTTTTGCATTTAAATATTTTTTAATCTAGATTGAAAAATACCAATTTTAATCAATATACGAACACTATTTTTGGAATATGATTGGATTATTAATATGAAAAGAAAAGCTGCTGAATTTGAAAGTCGCTTTCGATGATTAATTACACAAATAGCATTTATCCACTACAGAACCTCTAAACATGAAAAAACGTTTAGTGCTACGTAAAGTTTCTTCTGGCGTTAGTCAAAAAAATCAGCACAAAGCAAAAGACACCACCACACATTGTGCAACGACTTCCTCTCCGTCTAAATTTTTCCTAATTCTGACCTTAGTTTTTGAAGATAATATGATAACATCTAAAATCTTTTTGTTATATTCTTAAAGTTTTGTTGTTTAAAATTTCTTTATTTGCTTGTTCAATAGCAAAAATAAATTGCATCTTATTTACATTGTAATATAAGTGAGATTAATATTCATTTTGTGGTGTCTGGCATATAAAAGTTAGTTCGTTTAGGCGATAACCTAAAGTAAATCATATAGCGAAATAATTAATAATCAAGAAGTCAAAAAGCCGATAAAAGTAAAACTTAATTAAATATTAAAAAAAACCTTCTTCAAGGGCGCAAGGGTAATGTAGAAATATAAAATCATGATTTTGAATAGGAATAGAAGCACCGAATTTGGAGCAAACCTTGCATTTCTAAATTCACAAAAATCCTTTAGGATTTAATTTTCATAAATTCTCTACCTGTTTCCAATATTTCGAAATAAACTTTGCCATTAAAGGAAACCGACCGCCTAATAAGTGCAATTCAGAAGCCCAAAGAGCGCAATTACGGTGAAACCATAAGTCCAATGACAGACATTCCTTTAAAGATTCAGTTTTTTTGTTTGGTTCACTCTTAATTTTTATCTTATAATTGGTGTTTGATATAAACGCTGTTGGAGGTTGCGTTGTAAATTCGTTCAACTCAGCAAAGTACGGTCCATAAAGCTCACCAAGCGACTCGTGATAAGTAGGGTTCTGACAAAGGGCACATAACCACGAGCTCTGAACAACATTTTCTGGCTGCTCAGACTATAACATAATTACGTTACAATTTCACGAAACAAAAACTGGTTTTCCAATTCTTTAAATTTATTCACGTAATCAGAGTTCCATTTCTAATTACTGTAAAACAATATTTAAAATCAATTTAAAACTGCTAACTTGCATTAGGCGATTGAGATGCGCTTCAATGGCACGTCCCATTTGTCGATCGTAACTAGATGGATGAATAATGTTTAATGTATTTACATCCATGTAAGCCAAAGTCACCCCGTCTTCACGCTAAAAATAGATGAAGCAAAAAAAATTTGTAATTTTAAAGCCTTTTAAAAATTCAAAAACAGTCACAGATATGTTGTTCTTGAACAGATTATTGTAAGCATTTATGTATTGCCCCAAATCTTATTTAAAAATGTTTAATGCTAAACATAAATTGTTCAAATGTAAAGCAGACTTTCAAGAACATATATTTTAATAAAGTCTAAAAATAAATAAAAACTTACAAACATAAAGTTGTGATAACATCAAAAAAATGTTAAAAAATTCTCATGGCTTATATTTAAAAAAAATTAATTTAATAGTCAAAAATGTAAAACAAACCTTTTTAATACCTCCATATTTTGCTCTTAGTCGTTCGACAAGCTTTATTTGATCATCATCATCCTTTTCATATTTCTTTTTCTGTTTTCGTTTACGTGAATGTCGTTTTGGCTTTTCGTCAATTCTTTTCATTGTCTATAGTTGCTTTCTTCCGTTAAATAAAAAAACTAAAAAAAATATAAGATTAAACACAATATTTTAGAAATTACTTTTTGGCTATACAAGACTACTCAAACTAAATTTTCCGGTTCTTTTTTAGAAGAACTTATTTCACATAAAATGTTTTATTTAATCAAAAAATATGTTACAAAATGCCAAAGAAAAATGTTTTTATAAAATTTTAAATGTTTAAATTACATAGACTTTTTTTAACCAAAGTTAACATCCAGTAAAGCTTTTTTTAGAAATATGCAGTTCTTGAAAAAAATCGAGAATTTACATGGTAATATTAATATTGTAAAATGTACTATCAGATATAAGGATCATCAAAATCTTATTAAACTTTTTTTTTCAAAACCATGCATATTTTGGAAAAAAATATTTTAAATACTGATATTAAAGGTTATATAGTTACTATTGAACATAAGGATCACGAAAACCTTATTAAAACTGATTCAACTACAAAAAGTTGAAAAACAAAAAATATTAGGAATTTTAGTAAAAACAAATATTGGTATGGACTTTTCTATAAAAAAATAGTAAAAATTAATATCGTAAAAGGATCCTTTTTTGGTAAAAGAAGACAGTTTATGTAAATATAACATTTATAACTTTTTTATTTTACTGAATAGCATATGTACGTTGTTTGTGTCAAAGATATTTAAATACCTATTCTAAAAAATTACTGAATATTTTTGCGTAATTACTTAAATTTTCCGTATTATTGTTAAATATATATTTTTTTAATTTGGATTCAGTTTTTCAAAAACAAGATCGAGTTTATTAATACTTCGAATTAACAAGAAATATATATCTTAATAAGTTTCTACGCTAAAAATATTTTATTGTTCTGACATTATATTTGAACATTTTTATTACTAGTGTCATTTCCATTACCAGCTGACAGATTTGAAATTACTGTTGGTTGAACAGGCGCCACGAGGCGTTGTGATAAAGGTATATGAGCAGATCTCTGCACGATATTTGCATTAATTCGATGTTGACCACTCACATTACAGTTAGCACTAAATTGTACGAAGTAAACTTGCGTTAGCAGCTTAACGTCAAAATAATTTATATTTTCTTCATTTGTACTAAAATAAGCGTTAGAAGTAGAAAAATTTCTTTGGTTACGAAAAGACATTAATGCCAAATCAAGTGCAATGCAAATCGTGCTATAACCATTTCGAAGCGATGCTAAATATACAAACTTGTTTGTGTTAGTTAACAAACGACATTCTTTGTCATTAACACTCATTCGAATTACAGGCGAATAACTGCCCCACATCCGTCCATCCATCTTAAAAGCATATAAATATACAAAATAAAATGTTTTTAATTATTCCGCTTTTTAATATTTTTTTATAATTTTTGCTACTACATTGTTGTTTACAGTTATTTAATAAAATCAACTTGTAGAAAATACCGCGTTTCACTAAAAGTTTGTTTTGCGTACGAACCAAATTTTAATTTTAAAAACTATAAGTTTTTTTAGAAAATATTCTAAAAAATATTTATTTTTATAATTTCTCCCATATTAGAAAACCGTCTCTTTAACAAAATTTAGTGTTTAAATTACGTCACGTTTGGTTTTTGTTGCTTTAAAAATTAATACATAAAACAACAGAAAAAGGTACTAAAAATAGCTGAAAAGCTGAGAGCCTAATACACTCCCAAACAATTTCCTAGTAGAGCAGCAAACTAGTACCCAACCAGGCTTTAGTTCTTATAAAAAAACAAATCAAGTTAGGAATTTCAGCATTATAAAATTAGTGTATAACACTTTTTACGGTATAAAACCATAAAGTATTTGCTGACAGGAAATAATTTTAAAGTAGCAAAGCCTAAATGAATCATTCTTAATATAATTACCTTTTCTGATTTGAAGTTACTTAAACAAGTCAAAACACAAAATGCTTGATTCGGCATTGTCAACATATTTTCACAACGAAATGAATGTTCTGAAGTACGTGATTCATACAGAGGATTTACAAAAATTGGTGAAATAGCCCTAGCATTAACATTCCTAAAAAAGTTATATTTTTATTTAGTATAATAAAAAAAATTTAAAATGTAAAACTGAAACCTTTTTAAACACAATAAATTTTATTAGTTATCAATAAAAAAAATTTATTTGTTAACAAACAAAAAAAACTTTGCAAAACCAAAGTAAAACCCTATTTTTAAATATAACTATTATATATATAATAAGAAAGTACTTACGAAAATATATCTGCTCTTGCTTTATCAAAAGCTGGCTGAAGAAAAGTCTGATGATGATTAACACGTTTTATTAAGTGCTTATTAATAGTTGGTTTTAATCGAAAAGCTAAAAGCAATTACATAAAGTTATTTATGCAAATAATTAAATCATTTAAATTAATTCTAGTTTTACCAATTAAGTTGTAAGAATAAAAAGTTATTTTAAAAAAAAATAAAAAAGTGAAGTAAAATATTATGGTTAACAAAAAAAACTATTAAATCATTTTTACAACCCACCAATTTATGTAAATGAAAAAAACATGCCTGGCTGAAATGTAGCTCCAGCAGTAAGTAAAGCATTGATAAACTCTACATCCGAGCAATTAAAGGCAGTAATAATAGGTGGCTGTTCAGAAAAATCAACTAGATTGAGTGGAGAATATAAAGCTAAAAGCTTACGAACATGACAAAGACGACGAGAAACAATAGCAAGATGCAAAGGAGTTTGTCCACTAGTTAAGTCTCGAACATCCATTTGTGCACCATGATTTACCAAAACGTCAATAAGTTCGCATTGTGTGTGGCTTGGATTACATTTAATCTCACAAATCTAAATTTAAAATTATACTCAGTTGAATATACACTACTTAAAGAGTTATTTTAATTAACATTAAAGTTCTTTCAAATTTAAATAGAATTCATCCCTAAATAAATCCGTTTGTATGCAAATGCAATAATAAACATTTTCCGTATTTTTTTAAATTGCGACTAAAATGAATTTATTATATATTTAAGTAGAGAATGAAATTAATTTACATCCTAAAATTCGAGCCATCGTAAGTAGATCAAAAAATATACGCGTTACAAAATTAATTACAATGTTAAAGCAAAAGTAAAGTTAGATTTTGGTCTTATGAAAACAACAAATATCCCAAATAAAAGTTATTTGAAAATATGCGTTGTCGTGGATTAACATATTTATATAACTTTATTATTTAAGCCTAAGCAAAAATCAACCAGTTCAAAATTAGAAAATCATGTAAAACAAACTTTATGTAGCAATGTACGTCCATTACAATCCGCATTATTTAAATCAGGCCACAAGTCTTTCTTTGTATTTAAAAATGACCGAACTTGATCTACTTTTCCATCCATAACAGCATCTTCAAATTCCTTAAAAACTAAGTACATTTACTTTTCTAAGTAATAAATCACACTTAAATTTCAGATTAATGCAAATACGTTTCACTACCATTTTCTCAACAACTTCTTTAAAAGATCTTAAGCATCCAAGCCACTACACAAAATCAGAAAAACTAATTAAACAGTTTTTATTTAGATAAAGCTTATTCTAAATAAAATTTTAAACACGATTGAAACAATGAATTTTTTTAATATTAAATGCCTACAAGTATTATTAAGTCCCAATTTAAAAATAAGATTAAATTTTTATAATCTAAACTTCATTCTTAGATTCAAGCTATTAAAAAAAAAATCAGGTATTTTTCTATAACCAATAAAATAAAATTCATTAAATCAGCAACACAAGAGAAAGTTCACCTGTTGTGTAGTTTGAAATAATAATTTATGCAGTTTTTTCTTTTTTTCTTCAAGTAATTGAGTTAAATCAATATTAATATCACACACAGCCATTGGAAGTTCAAAAGATTCGAAACGAAGTTGCTTAGCACGCAAGAATTTTTCATTATTTATACATTCATTGCTCAACGGCAGCTTTTTTAGTAAAGTAATTGATGTGCTTGGTACCAAACTGTCAACTATGGTTTCAGATGACAATACCTTTTTCTTGAATAATTTATTAACATTTTTAGGAAGCAATATTGACTTGAAGTCTGGAGAATTACCAGAATTAACGAGCTTGTTAGCAGGACTTGGTTTAAGTTTAGTATTTGATTGTAATGGTAAAACAAAAGATGAAGTTGAAATGTCTCGCCCATGGACCTTGCTTTTATTGCTACTCGAATAACTTTCTTTTCGTATGTTATCATTCAAATTAAAAGATATGTTAACCAATTTCTTCTTATTTTGTTTCTTAATTTTTGAAGATGAAGGAACAATATCCGTTTTATTTAAGTTCTAAAACAAATTTAAGCATATAGACTGTAAATGTATTAAAAATTAATATAATCAAAAAATTCTTTTCTTTGAAAGCAATTAGAGAGCGCAATAATTTTAGAGAAAAATTGTTTGTTTTTTCAGTGTTTTATTTTAGTTAAAAAAAAAAATTAAAACAGTGCATTCAAACATTAACCATATCCCAAACTTTATTGACACCTTGTATATTGTCAAAATAAGTTACCTCAACTTTATTAGAATCGCTTAGACAACTTACATTTTTTACGAAATCAAAATTCTTATTTCCCAATTCGAACAATAATGAATCTGATAAAATGTTACAAGAATCTTTTTCCATTGAAACTTTATCTAAAACTTCAACTTTTCCAACAAGTTTTTTATTAATATTATCGTTTTCATGCGAATCCGTAGATGAATTTAAACTGTTTTTTACAAATTTTCTCTTTAAGGCTTTACGTCGTCGTGGTTTGTCTAAAATAAACTACTGCTTGTTAAAATAATCATTCATAAGTCAAATAAAATAACAACACTTTAAATAAAAACATAAATAGTAATCAAAAAAATTTTTTCTTTAATTTTCTGAAAAAACAAAAAAAAATTAAAACTTATTTAAACTAAAGCTTTCCAACTGAAATACTCTCAAACAAGCTTCAAATTCCAATTTTCTCTTTCAGCATTTTTTGTTGTCTGATTTTATTATTTCTAAGATTCTCATAAAATTAAGTCTAGTGTACTTAATTTTACCAAAAGAAAAAACAGTTTCAATAATTAAACTATACAACAGAATTTAAACCCTTAAGTTCAAGTATTGTCAAATTGTTTCAAAAAAATTTTCCCCAAATTGAAATCTATTCAAGAATTTAAATGCAATGAATTATAAACTATACCTATACCTTCCACAGAAGGAAAAATAGATGTATTTGTACATTTCTGGCTTACTTTTTCATTTACATTTACAATATCTGTAATCGATGAAATGCTACTTCTTATACTAGAAGGTGTTCCGCTTCGCAGTTGACTATTCCTCTTACCTAAAGAAGAATCTAGGTCCGATATTGAACCTCGTAAATGATTCCTTAAAACTCGAACATCGGGATCTATTTCCGCCAAAATCTAAAACAAAATTATTTCCAAAAAATGTTTTAATTAAAAAATCAATTTAGCTTATTCTTTTTAAGGGGATTCACAAAAAACAATTTTAAGAATATTTTTAAAAATTATTTTTAAACTTTTCCTAATCATCAAAATTATAGCATAATTCAATTGTCTGTAATTAAAAAATTGTTTAAATAAAGAAATTGAAAAACCTTTTCTGTCACTGAAGGAATTCGATCTGCAACATACAATCGTCTAGTTTCACGTGAACCTTCATCAGGTTTAATTCCAAACCAATCCTCATCTTCACTTAAAGATTCTTCTACATATTTCAGCTGTAAAAGAAAAAATATAAGAAAATATTATATACATGAATAAAGTTACAAAAATATTTTCTAATATTTTTTCTTAAAATAAATATTATGTTTTGAAAGAACCTATTTTTCTGATAACGAATATAAATATTAAAACTGTCCAAAGCTTTTTTTTGCATTAGTTAATCGAATATTTATTAACATCATATACAAAAAAATATATCAATGTGTCTTAACCAATAATACTTAAATCTGTGGCGTTTTAGAATAACCAAATCTCCCACACTATTAATACTTTAGACCTACTTTCGTATAAACCCAAATTGTAACTAAACTCTCGCCACTTAAAATTGAGTACTCTTCTTTGCAAAATACTGTTTTTATCTTATTTTCACTTATTCCATTCGTCATTTGTATCTTAACAAAACGAGTATATCAGCTGATTCTACTAATAAAAGCATCACATTTTTCAATTCTAATGCTATATGTAACTTTATACCTAGAATTAAACTTGTGCGTTTTAAACAATTTATCCTATCATTGACAAATTGTCTGATTATTTTTTCTAACTGTATTTGATTTATCCAATATCTTTTTCGTCACTATCTACTTTAAAATTAAATAGTCATAAAAATTATAGTCTTTTTAAAAACATTTTGTATTAAGCAAACATCTAAGATTTAAAAAATTAAGAAAAGAAAAATTTACACTGCTGAGCAATTTCAACTAACGTCTTGAATTTAAGCTGCCATATACAATAAATAAAAAAGCAGAATCAAACACATATTACCTCACGTGATTTACGCTTTACACCACTTTGGTTCTTCATTTCATCAAATTTTTGACAATAAACATCCAACATTTCTATTAAATTCGCATTTTCTCGTAAATTGCTTTCTGGCTCCCAAGTATCTTCTTCTGGACCATATCCTTGCCAACGTACTTTAAAATACCTTTTTCTTCTCAAAATTTTGCAGCTAACAATTTTTTCAACCTAAAAATAATAAAAATGTAAAAAATTATCTCACTTTCATTATTATTCTACTATATAAACTAATTAGTCTTCAAGTAATTTTTTATTTATTAATAAAATAGTTTTTTTAATTTTTTAATACACAACATTCATAAACCTAAATTAAGGAATTAATTAGATGTATGTATCTTTAAATTCTAATAAACTAGAGCAACATCTCTTTGTACACAATTTCATAAAATGACAAAATTCCTATATAACACAATAAGACATGTTAGACCATATATATGTCTAAAAGAACGCAATAGAACTGCAAATGAAAAAGATATTTTTTAGCAGCTTATAAACAAAATTACGTTAATATAATCTCCTGTTTTAAAAGAAATAAACTTAGAAGAAAAAAAATATAAACAACACTTTAATTGAAGATTTTCTCTTGTAAAAAAAATTTTAAACAATAATTTTTCAAGTTTTTTTTTAATTATAAAATAACCTGGAAAACTTCAGAGCTATCCGAATTTACACTTTTGTCATCCTCGTCATTTTCACTTGAAATATTATCTACATTATGAGTTTTTTCCTCTTTCTGAATGGAAGTAGATACTGCGTTGTCTTCCAATAAACCTTCTATTTTTCCATCCATGGAAATTGCTTATAAATCAAATCAAACAAAAAACTACCTAAAAGAATTGTATAAGGTATTTGTATACAAAAATTTTAATATGTTTCGTTATTGATATATATCAAAAAAACTGCAAAACATTATGAAATTATACATAATACTTGAGTAAAACTGCATAAAACAAAATAATAACTTTATATTAAGAAAATAATTTTAATGTCTAAATATTTGTATTGAGTTTACCTAAACAGTAAAAAACAATTAAAGACCCGAATGTTCATCATGCGTATGCATGCATTTTCCATAGAACTTTAAATGTTCAATTTTCATTCAAAAAAAAAAAAATTTACAAAGATTGTTCGCTTTAAGACAAATTCTGATTGGGAATTTAAGAAAAATTGCCAGCAGACGAAAATTTTAATTCTGGCATATTTTTTTGCAAACCATGTTCCACAAATTTAGAAAATGATTTTTTTTGTAGTGGTTATATGGAAGGTAGGAGTGACGGATTTAATCCTTCTTATGAATATATTGGGTTGGTGCATATGCTCGTAGCGCTTTTTTCTCAATTTTCATAAATAAAAAAGTTTTGTTTTTCGATTTATATATAATTTTGAATTACTTACCAAAAATGTGATGATTACAAGCAAAATCTATTGTGAGATTATAAAAACTGCCGGAACGTTGGGAGACTGTTGTAAATAGTGCCGGAGAATGTCTTGTTGATAAGTTGTTTTGTTTTTGTTTTTGCACAAATAAAAATTTAACAAAAAACTTATGCGAAACCTATTTTCAGGGATTGATTTTGCTTAGGTTAAATTGATTTATCCTAAAATTTCCATCAAACTAATTTCACCTAAACAAAATTGTTTTAGCCTAGTTTAAATTGATTTTCAGTGAAAAAATCTTTTTATAGTCATTGATTATTTATATTATTATTATATACCGTTTTTATTTCTTATAATTTAAAGAATGACATAAAAAAATGTACTCATCTTGCCACTTCTTTTAGTTATTAGCTTAACAAATTAAAAAAATGCCTTTGTCCCAAATGAGTGTACCTTGTCTATTTTTGAATATAGGGAAGGAGTTTCTGTACACTTGTTTATTTTTATGTTTCTGCTAATTTACTTTTAGCTGGAGTTT
>JANSTW010065442.1:0-10804 GCA_027564275.1 Diadocidia ferruginosa | reverse complement strand
GCGCCTTGTGGTTGGGCTCATTTTAAAGGAAAAAATAGTGCGCATCTTTTAAAAATACTTTCACAATGATCTAAAGATCCTCCGAGAAGTTGAAAGGATTTTCGGCTTTTTTGTCAAGTTGTTTAGGATTTTTTCCCCTTTTCAACCGGAAGTAGAGTCCTAATCGGGCTAATTTCTTGTTTGTATCATTTGAAAATACTTTCGCAATGATCTAAAAATCTGCCGAGTATTTTTCGAGAAATTTAGAGGATTTTTCGATTTATTAAAAAAATTAAAATATTTTAATTGACTTTCTATATAAACGACAATAATTTATTTAATTAATTAATTTTTGCTTAAATTAAAAATAATACATTTTATGTTAAAATATTTGCTATCCTCCTCTCTCTAATTAGATCTCAATAATTTGTTCCTTCCTGTAAAAACCGAAAATTAATTCAAAACAATTCCGGCAAACGAAACTTCCAGAGCGGCTGCCGACGCATCGCCACCGGCCGACTCCAGACGACTTTTAATGTGTGCCAGCGTATTGCTGTGATGCATTTCGATTTGTTTCGTCTCTTCGCACTGCTCCAGATTCGGCAGTTCTTCGTTAATTTTTGCAATTAACTGGAAAGATAATTTAGTAGATACTTCGATTTAAAGATTTTTTTAAACTCTCAAGTATAATTACCTGATTTAACATATTGACGGTGATCAACGAATTGCCTCGCTCGAAATAGAACAAATAGTGATTTAGCAGCTCAACGTACAATTGAACCTGGACGCCAGTGTCCAAAGATTGAGACGCAATGCGAGCACCTTTTTTCAGGCATTCTAACGTTCGTTTTTCGTCGCGCATTTCTTCGCCGTTTTTCCTAAAAGAAAATTGGTTAGACGAAATGTAACAACAAATTCATAAGAATCAGTAGCGGATTTGCCTAAGGCCAAAGCCTACTTGGGTAAATCCGCCCCTGATTAAAAGAAATTACTAACTTCCCACTCCAAAAGAGACTGGCACACGTAATGACGCCTCGACATTGATCGGGTTTTTTCAGCAATTTTGAAGCGGCCAACGCACAATTTGTTCGCAGCGGTTCGGCATTTTCCTCGCTAAAACATGACATTTGCTCAAATGTGCTCATAATCAACGTAATTGCAGCCAATTGAGATTTAGAGTCGCTTATTTCATCTTCATACAACGAAAAAGCCTGTGTCATAAAATCGTAGGCAACAGTCTCGTGATTTGTGTAGCCAATTTGTCCAATAACCAAAGCTCCCTGGAGGTACAGCCGAAGTGCCAGTTCAGGTAGATCGGCACGCGTTAGAACGGCTATTGTGCTATGACAATACTGTAATATTTTCTGACATTTCTTGTCCCACATGTCGTCAGAGCTGGAGAGACTTTTATACTTTATAGCCAATTGATACGCCTGGAAAATTAGGGGTGGCAGAACATGT
The DNA here is from genome assembly GCA_027564275.1 of Diadocidia ferruginosa. Lineage (NCBI taxonomy): Eukaryota > Metazoa > Arthropoda > Insecta > Diptera > Diadocidiidae > Diadocidia > Diadocidia ferruginosa. The sequence goes on along the minus strand of JANSTW010065442.1, from coordinate 9,364 downwards.
TTAATCCGCTGAGTTCCACCTAGGCCAAAGTGTTTGCGAGCCGTTTGCAGAATTTTATACTGCATATCAGGATCATCACTTCGCAACAAATGTACAAACCGCCCAGCAATACCTTGCTCTTCGGCAAAATCTTCCGGATCTAATTTATCGATTGGCTGATCTTCTTCGTCTTTCACTAGCGGACCAATCATAATCAACACACTGTCCACCTCATCGGCCGTTGGGATGAGCGTTTCATTTTCTAAAATGTTCAAAACAATGTACAAGGCCAGGGCCTTCCTAGAGGAATAATCGAATTTCTCTAAAATCGGACTGAAATGTTTCAATTGAATGAGCGTCAATGTGTTATTGTAGAAGTCGATGCAAAGTCGCAGTAAACGGGACAGCTCCTGATTAACGGATAGCGTATGCGAGATGCTGAAAAATTAGATTTTTGTTAAATTATAGTTAGACATTTAAATTTTATCTAAATCGGTTGATTTCAGTATTAAGAACAACATTTTTAGGTGACCTGACATAAGACCCGAAGACATATCACCCAAAAGCTTTAATCAGCTTTAAAAAAACTTATTTATCGTTTGTGTCTTCGCTAAAAACTATTAATTTTTTCTTCTAAAAATTATAAACAAAGCGATGGGTTTATATATTGGCTGCTATATCGGGTTTGAAAATTAGATAAAAATAAGAAAAAAGCTTGTTAAAGTCTTTGGGTGTTATTTCAAGTCACCAAAATAATTTCAGAAATCTTTTCGTTAATCAGAAATAACTTCAGAAATCTTTTCGCAAATTTGAAATTATTTCAGTAATCACAATTCTCGCAAATCAGAAATAATAGAAGTCATTTCAGATATTACGGAAATATTGTCAGAAATTACGGCAATAATTTCATAAATCATGAAAATAATTTTAGAAATCTTTTCGTGAATCAGAAATCTTTTCGTTAATCTGAAATTATATCATTAATCACAGAAAAAATTGCAAAAACACGAAAATTATTTCAGAAATCACGAAAATAATTTCAGAAATCTTTTCGTAATTCAGAAATAATTACAGAAATCACGGAAATCATTTAAGAAATATTGTCTTAAATGAGAAATAACAGACATCTTCTCGAAAATTAGAAACAATTTCAGAAATCTTCTGGTAAATTAGAAATAATTTTAGAAATCTTCTCGTAAATTAGAAATAATTTCAGAAATCTTCTGGTAAATTAGAAATAATTTCAGAAATCTTCTGGTAAATTAGAAATAATTTCAGAAATTTTCTCGTAAATTAGAAATAATTTCAGAAATCTTCTGGTAAATAAGAAATAATTTCAGAAATCTTTTGGTAAATTAGAAATAATTTCAGAAATCTTCTGGTAAATTAGAAATAATTTCAAAACTCTTCTCGTAAATACGAAATAATTTCAAAAATCTTCTCGTGAATCAAAAATCTTTTCGCAATTCAGAAATAATTTCAGAAATCACAGAAAACATTTAAGAATTCATTCGTAAATCAGAAATAAGTTCAGAAATTTCGAAAATTATTTTAATAATCTTTTCATAACTCATAAATCCCAAAAGTATTTACAAGAAATCTCTATAGTAAGACCCACAATTAGCCTTTTTTTGCTTGGTTAGATGGTAAGCATCATCACGGAATTCGAAAGAAAATTGTTAGAGACTGACGAAACATTGAGAATGCTTTAAAAAAACATTTTTTCCTTATTTTTTACTTAAATTGGTTAATTCAAGTTTTTAATTTCTATACAACGGACGTATTCGCTTTCGTTCGTAGATGGTAAGTATCAACACGGAATTCGATGGGCATTAGAATTTCCAGAATTTATCTTAAAAATGTTTAAATTTGAAGAGAAAGACGCCTGCAAATAAAAACTTACTTTGTCATATTTAATTTATCCAATATTTGACTTGTCGTTTCCAAAACCTTATCCACATAGTCGATACGGTCTGGATAGACTTTTTGGGCCAAATTTACAAGAGCCACCTGCAACGAAACCGTATCCTCCAGTGGCATGTCTGTGCGGAACTGGAATTTTTAAAATAAATAAGAAAATCAGATTAAAGAGCAGACGTTTCTACCTGAACAATGTTAGCAATTTGAATGCTAAACACCTCGAACAATTGAACGTTTTGCGGAATTACCGAGGTTGGCTCTTCGCCCGGCTCAAGTGAAGCCGCCGATTTGCCATTTCGCTGATTAAACGCTGCCAAGCGATCAATTAGGGAAATTATAATATTTTTAACATTCACACCGGGCTGCAATTGAGCACAGGATTTTAAGAAAGGGTCCAAAGTTTGCAAATGAAATTCGTCGGGAAAGACCTGAATGATGCATTCCATCAGATACTCTTGTGCAATTGCATCGCGACAACTGACAACCTGCTCCAGAATGCCGGGTAACACCAATTTTTGATACGTTTCAAGCGTGGCTGATTCCAATTGCGAAAGTCGTACCAAGTTTGTGCCCACCAATATCTTAAGCTCTTCTCGTTCCTTCTCCCTGCGTGTCCTCTCACTAGAGTGACCCTGATGTTGCATCCTCACCCACAACTTGTTCATCTCCGCAAAATTCATCAAAACAAAATCAATTGAATCGTAAACAACTCCCTCCTGATCGTCTTCAACTGTCGTTACGTCTGGCAAGATATTCCTGGTACATTGGAGCAGATAATTTCGCAAGAATAGACCACGCAACGGATGCTGAACACCTCGACACATCTCAACCAAATCTTTGAGAATACTTCGTTTCAATTGATTGTTTGTCTTAATGTAGACGAGGCCAACGGTAATGAGCAGATAGAGTCGCGGTACAATGTTTCCGGCATACTGAACGAGTTCGTACAGATCGGCCACCTTTCGACCCTTCTGAAATTCTTCCATCAAATATAGTTCCAAGTGTCGCAGTTCATCGGTTATGGCCATGTCTAGAAAATACTCAGATTACTAAAAATTCTTACCCCGAAAAATGTATACTTACACAATTCATAATAACTTTTTGGTGACAGCAGCGAGGTTCGTAGCTCACCTAACATTAGGCTGGCACTTTTGAGGGCGTCCATTAGGCGACCTTTGTCCAAAAAACGTTTCATTTGGAAGGCCTGATTGCGGACGATGCCGACTGCGTCGCCTAATAGTTTCTCTTGATCGTCCATGGCGAATGTTATGGTCTGAAATTTGTAGAATTTTTTTATAAATAAAGAAATTCTGAGGAGGACAATAAATTGGAAGTCTTGGGAAACCTTCTTGGATGTCTTTGATGTCTTATGAAAGTATTGTTTCGGAATTCTTGGCAGTCTTTTCAAAGTTTTGAAAGTCTATTAGAAGTTTTCGAAGATTTTTGGTGGTTTGTAAAGTTAATTTGGAAATCTTTGAAGCTTTTAAGAAGTCTTGCAAAGTTTTTTTTTAAGTTTGGAAAGTTTTGAAAATCTTATGGAAGAACTGGAAGGCTTATTGAAGAACTGGAAATTTTCTGAAAGTTTTCGAAGTATTTTGGACGACTTTGAAAAATGTGCGAATTCTTAAAAGCCTTTTGGAAGTCTTTGAAATCTTTTAAATTCTTCAAAGTTTTGGAATTCCTTTAATAATCTTGGAAATTTTGGAAGTTTTTTGGGAAATCTTGGAAGAACTCTTGGAGAGTTTTCGGGTCTTGGAAATTTTATGGAAGTATTGGAAGTTTTTTGGAAGTCGTAGAAGTCGTAAAAATCTTGGAAGTCTTTTGGAAGTTCTTTTTTGGAAGTCTCTTGGAAGTTTTAAAGTGTTTTTTAATTCTTGTGGAAGAGTCTTGGAAATCATGTAGAAGTCTTAGAAATCTTGAAAATTTTGGAAGTCTTGGAAGTGAAATCTAAAAATCTAGGAAATTTCAAGGAAATCTTGAAAGGTCTGTTGAATGAGTTAACGAAGCCTTGGTAGTTTTTATGGAACTGTAGGAAGTCGTAGAAGTCTTGGAAATAATTTGGAAGTCTTGAAAGTCTTTCGGAAGTTTGAAAAACATGACAGTCTCTTTAGACATAATTTGGAAGACGTAGAAATCTTAAATTTTATATGAAGTATTGGAAGTCTTTTGGAAATTTTGGCAGTCTTTTGGAAGATTTGAAAGCCTTTAAAGTGTCTTAAAATCTTGGGAGTCTTGGAAGTCTTTGAAAATCTGTTTTGGAGTGGGTATCGAAACCTTGGCTGTTTTATGGAAGTGTAGGAAATCGTAGAATTCTTGGAAGTCGTATAAATCTTGGAAATTTGGGAAGTCTTAAAAATCTTTCGAAAGTTTTGGAAGTCAAGGAAGTATTTAGAAGTCTTTTAGAAGTCTCATAAGTAATTTGGAAGTCCTTGAAATCTTATAAGTATTATGGAAATCTTGGAAGTATTTTAGTAGTAGTCTTTTAGAAATCTTGGGCGTCTGTCGGTGTATTTATTGAAGTCTTGGAAATTTTATAGGAGTGTGTTGAAAGTCTTTTGGAAGTCAGGGATGTCTTGAAAATCTTTTGGAAGGCTTTAAAGTATTTTTAAAAAAATCTTTGAAGTCCTTTGGAAATCTTGGAAGTCACTTTGAAATCTTGGGAGTCTTGAAAGTCTTAATAAAAATTGGAAGGTAGGTTAAGGAAATTTTTGAGGTCTTGGAAATTTTAGGAAGGTATTGGAATTCTTTTGGAAGTCGTAGAAGCCTTGGAAGTTATTTGGAAGTCGTATAAATCTTGGAATTTTCGGATGTCTTTGGAAATTTTGGATGATCTGTTGGAGAGATTTTCAAAGTCTTGAAGATTGTATATAAGTGTTAGAAGTTTTTTGGAAGTCATAAAAGTATTTGGAAGTTATTGGAAATCTCAGAAGACTTGGAAGCCTTTTGGTAATCTTTGAAGTCAACGAAGTTTTTTAGAAGTCTTTTTCAAATTTTTTTGGAAGTTTTGGAAGACTTTTAGAAATCTTGGGAGTTTAGGAAGCCTTTTAGAAATCTGGAATGGTGGGTTCAAAGGTTATCGAAGTTTTGGTAGTCTTTAGGAATACTTGAAAGGTCTTTCGAAGAATTTTTTAAAATTTTATGGAATTTTGAAAGTCGTAGAAATCTTGGAAATTTAGGAAGACTTTAGGAAATCTTGGAAGATCTTTTGGAGGGTTTTTTAAATTCTTGAAGATTGTATGAAAGTGTTAGAAGTCTTTTGGAAGTCATAAAATTTTTTGGAAATTATTGGAAAGTTGTTGAAGTCTTAGAAATCTTAGAAGTTTTGGAAATCTTGGAAGTCAACGAAGTTTTTTAGAAGTCTTTTGGAAGCTTCGTAAGTATTTTGGAAATTTTTAGTCTTTTGGAAATGTTGGAATTTGTTTGGAAGTATCTGGGAAATCTGGGAAGGTAGGTTGAAGGGTTATCGAAGTTTTGTAAGTTTTGGATATTTTATAAAAGTGTTGGAAGTCTTTTGAAAGTCGTAGAAGACTTGGATGTTATTTGGAAGTAGTAGAAATCTTGTAAATGTTGGAAGTCTTGGAAGTTAAAGAAGTCTTTCGAATGTTTCGTTAGTATTATGGAAGTCTTTTGGGAATCCTGAAATTTTTTTGGAATTCTTGGAAGTCTTTGGGAATTGTTGGAAGTTTTGAGTCTTAAAAGTTTTTCGTAATGTTTAAAGGTCTGTCGGAGCATTTTTCGAAGACTTGGAAGTCTTGAAAGTTTTATGGAAGTGTTAGAAGTCTTTTGGATGTCGTAAAAGTCTTGACAGTGATTTGGAAGTAGTAGAAATATTGTAAATTTTGGATGTCTTGAAAGTTTTTTGGGAAGTCTGGGAAGTGAAGGAAGTTTTAAAAATCTCTTAGAATTCTTGGGAGTATTAAAAGTCTTTTGTATATCTTGAAATTTTTATGGAAGTTCTGGAAGTCGTAGAAGCCTTGGAAGTTGTATTAGTCTTGGAAATTTTGGAAGTCTTTTGAAAATCTTGAAAGTCAACGAACTTTTTTAGAAATCTTGGAATTTTTTTTTTGAAGTCTTGAAAGTCTTTTAAAAATCTCGGGACTCTTGGAAGTCTTTAGGAAATCTGGGAAGGTAGGTTGAAGGGTTTTCGAAGTTTTGGAAATGTTTGAAATTTTAATGAAAGTGTTGGAAGTCTTTTGAAAGTCGTAGAAGTCTTGAAAGTTATTTGGAAGTCGCAGAAATTTTGGAAGTCAAGGAAGTCTAATTGGAAGTTTCGTTAGTATTTTGAAAGTTTTTGGGAGGTCATAGAAGTCTCTCAGAAAATTTAGGAGTCTTGGAAGTCTTTCAAAAAATTTGGAAGGTATGTTGAAATAAAATGAAATGAAGTTTTTAAAGTCTTTTGGAATTGTTGGAAATCTGGAAAGGTTATTTGGAGGATTTTTCGAAGACTTGGATGCGAGGGGGAAACCACAAATCATGGGAAAAATTATTTTGGATATTACGGAAATCACGGAAATCATATCGGAAATCAGAAATCATGGGACACAATTTTTTCTAGTGATTTTCCTCTCGCTTAGAAGTCTTGAAAGTTTTATGGAAGTGTTGGAAGTCTTTGAAGTCTTTTGGAAGCCTTGGAAGTCTTTTTAAAATGGAAGTATGTGAGACAAATTTTTTTTCAGGTGGCTCAAGACCGCATAAATTGAATATAGTTCCATCTTATTGCCAACTTGTAGGATAATTCAAAAATTTTCAAGGGACTATTTTTTTAAACTCTTAAAATTTGGTTTTAATTGCAATAATTTGTTGTTACTTCTACTAAATCGAACTTAAGATCTAGATTCTAGTGAGTAACAAAAAATTCTTGTAATTTTTCGCCGGCTTCTATAGACTATAAGTATAGCTTATCTCAGCAGTTAATCGTAATAAAAAAAAAAACAATTTATCAATATTAACCGCATAATCCTCTGGATAATTTGTGTTAATGTGGCCAAAAGCTGGCAAATTATTGTAGACTGTTGAGCTCCACGGATACATTCTTTCTTATCTGGCTTAGAATTATTTTTAACTAATTTTAACTTATGGGACGGATATTTTTTTTTGCAATTTTCTAATTAAAATCAAAATCATCAATTTAACCACAAACACCTTGCAACTACAACTAAAAAATTAAATTCAAAATTACATTTATAAAATTACCATTTGCCACTGTATGTACAAGTGTAAGTGGATGGATCCAGTAGAGATTCGCCCCAATTACAATGATAGACTCGACTCGGTGTTGTTGTTGTTTTAATTGTTAAATTCTATGCCGCTTATCAATTTTCTGTATTTTATTTCAATTTTGAGTAAAAAATACTTCTTTATAATTTGTTTCAATAATTGTGTATTTTATTATTATTGTAAAAAGGCAAATAAAATTAATACACACACGCAAAGTACAGAAAAATTTGTACAACAAAAAACAGCTCGAGAAATTTGTTGTTGTTTTTTTTGTGACAGCTGTCACTTGAAATTTTATGTTCGAATTTCTATTCGAAATAAGCGATGTTTTACTAGTGGCGAATAGATGGCGTTGTTTTGTTTATAAGATAGAATTATATTAGTAAACGGAAGTGGCCGTTATATTATCATAATATTGAAAATAGTTGAATGAAAAATCTAATTAGGTTATTATTGGAGCGAATTAATTAAAAATTCATTTTGCAATGTTTTTGAAGTTTTGCTTTGATTTATATTATGATGAAAATTACGTGTTTTCGCACACTTTTGGAAGTGATGTTTTATTTATTATGTTTTTTTTTATTTATTCGTATGTATACTCATTAAAAAAACCATTTTATGAAAAACAATTTGTTTTGTGATTTGTTGTTCTCGAGTTCTCCTCGAGCCGAAAATCACGTGCAGTGTTAACACCGATTGATACCGACCTACAGCGAATAACGGTGAAACTACTACCACAAATAACGTAAAAAAAGAAAAAAATATTACTTTTTCCGTGTCAGGCTCATACAAAAATTGTTATAATTAAATTTCAAAATAAAATTTGGGAAAAAAAACTCTATTCCACGATTTTTGTATGAATTTTTTTTAAATTATAAAATTTAAATTTTTTTTAATTTTTTGAACCAATTTTTTTGAAACATCACCAAAGTTCACATTTAGTTTTTTTTTTATTAAAAAATAACAAAAAAAAATTTAAAAAAGCATTTCTTTCACCCTCTTTTTATTTCATTTATCAATGCCAATAAAAAAACTTTAAATATTTCATCGAAAGATGAGCGCTTAAACGTGCGTCAAAGTTACCCACTGCATTGGTATCAGTAACTCTTAAGGGCATCTGACTTTAATTTAACTATCTAAAGGTAAAAAATAAATTTGGGTAATTCTAATTATCGGCGGGTATTTCTAACACTTAAGATGGTTATTTTGTTACTTAACCATCGAAAAAATATTTAACCCGACATATGGTTAGTGCTCAGTTTCTCTGTGTACCCACCGTTAATCGCAAGCTGTTTATATTATAGAGCCTTAATATCGAACAGCTGCCAAAAAATAAGTATTTGCCCGGTTGAAACATTTTTTTTAGATCTATAGGATATTAACTACGCGTTATCAAACAAAAATTGAAAAACGTAGGTTTTGAAATATTTTCATGATTCAAAATGGCCACCAAATATTAAAAAAACAAATCTCTTAAAGAAGTGTATATAAAAAAAAATGTATATTTATTTTAATCTATAACATGATTATAATTAACTGTTAAAATTATAGAAGAGTATTATTCTCTTGCAATACTTGTTTAAAAATTACACTCACCCTTAAAACGCCCGCTCCACTGATCCCCAAAAATAATTGCTAGTGCGAGTTGCTGACAATTACACTCTACCTTTGATATAGTCGTCAATGAAAACTATGGTATTAAATAGAAAAAGGGGTAAATGGCGGTCCCTATATGTTATTGCTCCCTCGCTTTGGATTTAAGGACACGATGATGATGATATAACAGGCACCCGGCGTTCGTTGCTACGCCCAGGAATGAAATATTTGTTGTTTAAAATCATGGAGATTCTAAAAAAGTTTAAAGTGGTTCAGACTTCTCGCATCAATTTTTTTCAAAATTGTCAAAAACAAAAATGAAAAGTCAAATTTGAAAAATCAAAAAGCCTTCTCCCTTTGATTTTTCTATTTTTTTTTTCACTATTTAAAGTTTTGTGGTGTCAAAAATTTGGGATATCGATTTATTTTTATTGTACGGATTTTTTTCTTTTTAAATCAATTCTTCAAGAGTTAATGATACAAATGCAGAGGGTATAACTTTGATGCACGTTTGAGCCTTCATCTTTTGGCATTGGTAAATAAAATTGAAAAAGGGTGAAAGAAATGCTTTTTTGAATTTGTTAATATTAAAAAAAAAACAAATGTACACTTTGGTGCATGTTTCAGAAATTTTTTTTTGCCAAATTTTTTT
>JANSTW010065431.1:0-10808 GCA_027564275.1 Diadocidia ferruginosa | reverse complement strand
TTTCCTGACTGTAAAAACAAATTAAAGTAAAAAGAAACTTTAATTGAATTTTAAAAATACTTTGTAACTTAGCTGAGCTCTACGTACTTTGCTCGCCCGAGTGTTCATAAGCTTTCGTTTCCTTGTTGATGCTGAAGATGTTGAAAAAGCACTATATGATGCGCTATGAGTCAACTCATGCTTTTCAATTGGATCATTGTCCGAAAAATAATTACTATTTGCGCTGCTTGGACGTTTTTTCGAAGCATTACCGTCATTAAATTTAGCGCTTATGCCGTCACAATTGCAACAACCAGAATCACCAGCCACTAAAGTTGCACATAAAGAACTGGGTGTAGCAGCTACCGAGGTACTATTTAAAGAAGTAGTTGAAAGAATTTCGCTTGGTTGATTAAAAGAATATTCAGACTTATGTTCACCAAGTCCGTTATCGAAATCTTCTACTGTAGCACATTGATTTTGTACGTTTCGTTCACGAACTAATGGAACAGAAGCAATATTTAAGGTATCGCATATCAAATGAGTTTTTAAAATAGAATCCAATGGCGCATCACTAAAAAATAAGAATTCATTAAAAAAAAACATTTAAAAACTTTTAATGTTAAGAGATTTTAATTTAAATGGTTATTTACTTTTTTAATTTTCTTAATTTATAAATGGCTAAAATAAGGTTGTTTTGTTTTCTCAAACATTATAAACAAACCATGCCAAACTCGGCGACAAGTTTACTTCAAGCAACCAAGGTTTTAAGTCTTCATCAACTAGAATATCAAAACCAAAAAGTTCGAAACAACATTTTGGATGAAGATTAAATTTGCGACAACTAGCTGCCACAGATCCTTGAATCGAAAGCAAGGTCTTGATTACAATGTCTTCAATACGTACCATTAATACTAAAAAAATTAATTTTATTTAATTTTAAATAATTTTAGAAAGTAAAAATTACATTTTGAATCAAATCCTTGCTTTTCAAGTTCTCGAAGAAATGCACCAAGTGTCCATTTATGACCAATATTTTCAGACGAACAATCAACATTTCTAAATAAGTTGACTAATTAATTTCATGTTTTGCAAAACAATAACAAACTTAATAAAATGAGAAGAAGTCTTGTTAAGAGAATAATTTGTCAAATGCGTATTAGGGTCTAAATAATTTTTACGATTTTCTTCGTCATATTCGTGAACAGCAAAACGAGCCAACCCGTCACTATATATATATACTATAAGTGGATAAAACGAAGTAACAAGTACATATATACGTAAATCACTCTTTAATCTGTTAATGAGAAGAGGTCGATCGATATAACGAGAAATTAATAGTTTAGCACCAGTATCAAGATTCTCTAACTAAAAGTATCAAGTACATTAATTACTTGTACTTATGGCATATAAAGCCAAAAAGTAATAGTAATTATATACAGAAATATAAACAAGTATATATTAGATTGTTTAATCTAATAAACCCTAAAAGTAATATTTATCTTCATATAAATTTTAAGCAATATTTTGTCTACAACTATATAGAAATATTATCCCATTTACTAATACTGTCACGTTTTAACTTACATCTTCTACACTTCTCAAAAAAGAAATATCTCGACCACGTGACGAACAAGCTGGTTTAACAATAAAAGGAGCTGCACGATCTTCTTCAATCTCGCAACATTTTGTAATTAATTTAGTACGCTTAGATTCGCTTAATGGAGTACAAAAGAAATCAGGAATCTAAAGATGTAACAAAAAAAGTTTATATTAAAAACAGATTTAAGTTAGAGCATACAAAATCAAAACAATTGCCGTATTGAACCATCGCACGATCAATACTTTCATACAAGGTATCCTTTTTGGTAATCATGAAACTTCTTGGAAAATGGTTTATTCGTTGCCTAAAAATTAAAGACATAATTTTTCCATTATATTCAAATTAAAACGAAAATAATACCATGGACGAAGAGAGCGCAAAACATGAGATCCAACATGAGTATTTGTCCAAAACAAATTACAATTTTGATTTTTAGAAGAACACTAAAGAAAATTAATTCCTTTATTTAAATTTTGTTTAATACACAAGAAAAACCTGCAAAAAGCCGTAACTAAAAAGCACCGTTTTTACAAGCTTTGAATCACTTTTAATCATTTTAAAAGACATGTTGTACTTTTCACCAATTGAAGTATACCGCTGTTTTACGTTTTCGTTAGATTTTCGTTGAACACATTTTAATGCCAATGGAGTAAAGAAAACAAGTGTTGGATACTAAATACAAAATAAGATTAATACAAAGAAAAATGGTTGCCGGCTTTGCAAAACACAACCAATTTTAGATAATTGTTTAAATAATCATGTTATTCTTACAAACCTTATCGTGATACATAATTTCTAACGATTCTTGATCAGTACTATTAGCAGCTTCTACTTGCTCAGAATCATTATCATATCTATTTTCCGTCGAGTAATTAACGACCCTAAAAAATACCAAACATAAAAATAACACAAACAAAAAAAAACCTTACATTATTAATCAGCCAAAAAATAACAAGTGAGCCACCAGCACAAATAACTTGAGGAAAGTCTAAAACTAATATCATTCAAAAAATGAACAGTAGTCAAGTATTTAATCAATAAATAATTTAAAAATAGTTATAGTTATTAAAAAAGCAAAAAGTGCATTTATTTTAGTTAACAAAAAAAGTACTATTTCAAAAAAATGTGAAATGAATAATAAACTAAGTCATCATTAAAACATTTCTATAGTTTATTATTTACAAAAAAATTGGTCTAGAAAAAAAAATTATTAGAAAAAAACCATTTCAAAAAAAAATTTTTTTTACACGTAGAAAAGTTAGCTCAAAAATAGGCTAAGCTTTTAAAACCAAACAATTTCCTTCAAAAAACTTCTTTTAGAAAGACAGAAAAATTTTGAGCAAAAAATAATTAGCAAAGTGTATTTAGCGCAATTTTGAATTAATAATATTCAAATAAATTGTCTTCGAATTAATGATGTTTGGCATTTTGTTAATTAAGCAAAATTGTAAAATCTCTTTTGTAGAAATCTTTCTTATGAGCCTTTCCTTCACTTGTGAAAAGAAAAATGAAATTGAATGTTGTGCGCGGATCGCTTTTTTGTCTTAGATGCGGTCTTCTTAATCGTCCGGATTCTTCATCTTCTACGCGGTAGGTTAAATTATTGTAAGATTGAATTTTATTGGTTTAACTTTTTGGGAACTTAGCTTTAAACAAGATTTTGAAAATACCTTTAAAAATAGATTTATTAATTTTGTTTTATTACTTTGTTTTTGATATTAAATTTTGTTTGTGAATTATTAATTTATGCAAATATATAACTTATTTAAATTATTGTTTTTTTAAATATGATTATGGAAATAAAAATTATGAAATAGTAAAATTTTAATAATTCTACAACTTTTTAAACTGGTTTGTTTAGTACTTAAATTTTTTACTTTTAATTATAGCGAAATACATTTCTCTAAGATAATTATGATATATTCAACAATAAACCCTAAAAAATGTTTGTCTTAAAAATAAACTTTTTTTTTGCATAAATTATAAATTTATATTTTACACTTTTTTGAAATGTGAATTTAGAGGGCTTACTGTAGGATTCTCTTATTATATGCAGAAATTTTTTACATATTTTATTGCAAGTTGCACATGTTAATAACTCAAGAAGAATAAAACAATTTGGATTGATTTACTCTGTGTTACTATTATAATTTTTTTTGATCAATTTAAAAAAAAATTGATTACTTGTTTTTTTTATTGAATTAGGTTTAATGAATACTGCTTATTGTGCTTTATTTTTAATATTAATTTATAATTGTGTTGTTTTTATTCATTTTAGAACATTATGCACAGTTTCTTCTCTGCTCTTAAAGCGATTTCAGAAGCAAAGTTCTTTTCTGTCAGTGATTCGAAATAGTCTACAAAAACGTTGCGTTAATACAGTGGAAACAAAGCGTGAAGCTAAAAAGTTGCGAAATGCTTCTTTCAAAGACTTCAAAAACATAATTTCTTTGGCAGTTCCTCACAGAATAAGAATTTTTCGTAAGTTAGCTTTACTATAAACACAATAAAGAAGGTCGATTTATACAATGGTTTAGTATTAGAAAGTTTTGTAGATGCAAATATTTAAAATATTATTGGCTTTAAATGCAAGAAAGTCTAATCGGAAATTTTTTTTGGATAAAAAATTTTATTACAAATATTGTCATACAAATCACCAAAAATAAAATTTGTTTTGTAAAAATGTTAAGTTTTTAAAATTGTATTTACTTTGAGAATCATAAATTTATTTACTATTATATGCGAAATCATTTACAAAATTAAAAACAGTTACTACCGTATTTATGCATTTTGACTTTTTTTTTCATATGAAGTCTTATTTTGTAAAAATGAATTTTTTTAGTTGGTATTGGATGCTTGGCTATAAGTGCAAGTGTTTTTTTATTGACGCCACGTGTGTTGGGAAAGTTAATTGATGAGTATGATAATTCTAAAAAGGATACCTTAAAAAATGATGACTTTACTTATAAAGCAGCAAAATTTTGTAAAGAAAATCCGTTAGCTATTATCTCACTTTTATTTGTTGGTGCAGTTGCAATTGTTGGAAGGGTTTATTTAATGCATACGGCCGGTATTTTTTGTTAAAAATTGACATTTTTATACTGTTTATATACATTTTTTAATGACTAAAAATACCAATATTTTCTAATTGTAGGTCAATTGATTGTTAATGATTTACGAAAGAAAGTATTTCGTTCTGTTTTGCGACAAGATATGTCGTTTTTTGATAAGAATAAAGTGGGGGAGATTGTAAGTCGTTTATCGACGGATGCTTTGATAGTTGGGTATTCTGTTTCTATTAATTTGAGCGACGGTGTAAGAGCTTTGGTTACTTGCCTTGGTTCAGGAGCATTAATGGTATAATTTTTTAACTTTATATTAATTTATAATTAAATCTTTTTAGGTATATACTTCACCCGTTCTTTGCAAAGTTGTTGTATTTGTAATTCCATTGCTTGTTGGAACATTTTATGTTTTTGGAAAATTACAACGTAAATATACTATTCAAATGCAAGAGGCTGTAGCGGGGGCTAATCAAGTTTGATTTTATTGTGTTATTTTTAGTGTTAACTTTTGTTTAATCTCTAAATATATATACTAATACAAAACAATTTAAGGGTTATGGGACTAGAGTTTATATTCAATAAATTATTTTTAAAATCTATTCTAATAAATCTTGAAATTTAAGGTAGCGACAGAACGCCTTTCAAGTGTAAGAACTGTGCGTATGTTGGTTGCTGAAGATAAAGAAATTAACGCTTACAAAGATAAAATTAATAATATATGGAATATATCGAAAAAAGAAGGTGTCGCTAAAGGATTAATGTTTGGTGGTGTAAGTTTTTATTTCCTTTAATACTTAATACATTTTTTTGCAAATTCAAAATGCTTTTAGTTTCAATTTACCGGATACTTATCTATAACGACTATTCTTTTTTATGGTAGTAACTTAATTAACCAGGGTTTTTTAACATATGGAGATTTATCGTCATTTTGTTTGTATTCACTGCTTTGTGCAACAAGCCTTTCAGGTATGAGCGGATTTTATACGGAATTAATGAAAGGTTTGGGTGCAAGTACACGATTATTTGAACTTGAACATCAAAAACCTAGTATTCCACTGACAGGTTTTTTTAATATTTTGATTTTTGTATAAATTATTTATTGCTTGATTGTTTTGTTTTCCTTAACTTTTTTTTTACGTCGCTAATTAGGTGGTCTTCAAATTAACGATGTAAAGAAAGAAATTCGTTTTGAGTCCGTAGCATTTTCATACATGGAAAGAGATCCTATTTTTAATGATATTACTTTCCGTATGCCAGCTGGAAAAATTACTGCTATTGTTGGAGCATCTGGAAGTGGAAAGTCTACAATTGCAAACTTGCTCTTACGGTTGGTTTATTACACAAAATATTTATTTTTTAAATCATAAGCATAATTTTGTCTAATATTTGTAATTATAAATAATACTTTGTTATTTTGAAAATTGTGAACTTGTCTTTTTGGTTTTAGTTTATACAATCCAGCTCAAGGTCGTATCTTAGTTGATGACCATGATTTACAGGAATTGGATCCATCGCGATGGCGTCGTATGATTGGGACTGTTGGACAAGAGCCAGTACTTTTTTCGACAACAATTAAGGAAAATATTACTTATGGATCTGAACATCCTGAAAAAGTTTCAGAAGAACAAGTAATTTATGTTTCTGAATTATTGCTATTTGACAGAATTTTGATTTGGTTGATTTTTGTTGTAGTCTTTTTATAATTTTTTAATAGAATTTTCACTTATATGTACTGAAATAAATACAGGTAAAAAGTTTTTTGTTAGTACATTTGTTGGAACAATTAGATAATTTTAATTTAAAAGTTTTTTAAATCATTAAGTAATTGGTTACTAAGTATTCGAAATTGAATTTACTTTGTTTTTTTCAATATATTATTTTTTAGATTCGGGAGGCAGCTGAGCAAGCGAATTGTTTAGAATTTATTGAAACTTTTCGTTCTGGATTTGACACGATGGTAGGCGAACAAGGAGCGTCGATGTTGAGTGGTGGACAAAAACAGCGTATTGCAATTGCGCGTGCATTAGTCACGGTTTAAAAATTTATTTATGTTTTCGTTTTTTAGGTTTATATATTATATTTATTGATATGGCTAATTTTAGAAACCAAGGATATTGATTATGGATGAAGCGACTTCGGCTTTAGATGCAACAAGTGAATACTTGGTAGGGACTTATTTTACTTCAGATTTTAGTTTAAAATATTTTATAGGTACGAACTGCTCTAAATCGACTACTTGCCAACAATAAACAAACAGTTCTTATAATTGCTCATCGGTTAATTTTTTTCAATAAAGCTTAACTCTCTTAGAGAAATGTATACATTTTATAACTATGATTACTAAAAAAAGCAATATATATACTTTATTAAGTATCTAAGACATATATATAATAAATAGTATTTAGATTATCTACGGTAAAACATGCTGATCAGATTGTTGTATTAAATCGTGGCACAGTCGGCGAATTCGGTACTTTTGATGAGTTGATGAACATTCCGAATGGTATATTCCGTCGATTGGTTGAGAAACAAACTATTGGATGGCGTGATGATAAATTTTGAGCTCTAGAATAATTTTGCTGAGATTTACTTATTGTTTGTATCTATATTTCATGTTGGAATTGAGATTTGTTTACTAGGCTCTCGCTATAAGAGAGTAAAAGCCAGGAGATCTTTTTTAGATATCCTTTAATATTATTCTGTTAATTGATTAATTGTTATAAATTTAGGAAACTTATTTTAGCGTGCTTAAATTTGAATGAAGGAATAATAGATAAAACTGTTATTTACCAAATTGGAATATGAAATTATGTAGAAGAATTTGATTTTCTAACGTTACAAACCAATTTTTTACACCAATTTTTATTAAACTTATAAATTTTTGCTGTTCAATTTTTACACAATTTATAGTAAACGTTTATAAATATTAATTTGCGGCAAAATTGGTAGGTTATTCTCCTCAATAGCCTTGCCTTTATTGTTATAATGATTTTGTGCTCAATTTTTTTAGTAATTTGCCGTATTTTTATTTCATTTACATTACTAAACTCGTAAAAAATGTAGATAATTTTCCCCACAAATAGTGCTTATTTTTCGAAATTATATAGAAATGGGAGTTTTATTCCTGTCATAAATTTGGAAGACTTAAGAAAAATGTCGTAAAATTTTAAATACTTTTTATTGCTTTGATCAATGGGCATTAATTATCGAAACTTCTTTACACAAAATCATGCTTTGTTATTGGTAAACTACTTTTTACCCTTATTACTTTATTTCTATAAAAAATATTTTAAGTGTCTTTTATGAACCAAAATTCTCTGTGTGTAAATGATGTTTTAACTCAACGAAAGGACAAATAAACAATGGATAGTAATCTTTCTACGATTTTTGTTCATGTACGATGAAACTAATTGGTAATTTATAGTTTTAGTTACTTTGTGCATTGTTTAATACAAAAATATATTACAAACAATTTTAATTGTTCAGTTTTAAGAGAATAGTTGTTCTTGCAGTCAGGATAATAAAATTTTAGAGGGGTAAATGTTAAGTTAATGTCCCTCACAATTTTTTTACATATTGTGGAAAGCCAAAAAATTATTTCCAAAATTTTTTGGTGTTAATACATTACTGGAATGTTTCCCATTGCCATTTTTCAATTACTTTAAAAAAAGCAAAAAAAAAACTTTTTTTAATGTATATTTGTCTTTGCAAATTGATACATTATATTGAAAATGACTGTAAAGTTCAATCATTAATAATATTTTTAAGATTATGATTGAGAATTAGATTTCATCTCTTCAACTTTTTTTTGTTTTTAAATATTTCAAAAAATTACACTTTGCATTTTAAAAAAAATAAAATTAATTCGAAAATAAAGACTATTTAATATTACTTGCAAATATAGAGAAATTTTAACTCTTGAATGTGGCTTTTTTATATCTTACAGAACGATATAAGTGTTTTAGACAATTAAAGAATTCAATCATGGATAAAGCAATATTTTTAATTACGTTATGGATAATTGCAGTGAAATATGCAACCAGTCATCCAGCAGACTATCATCAATATCAGGAAATTGTAAATTCCAATATTTGCTTAAAACAGTGTATGGATACTATTATTTCACAGGAACATGAATTAAATATGCTTAAAACATCTAACATTACTGGATATTTACTGAATATCGATCCAATTTGCAAGTAATAGTGATTAATTTTTGCAATTATTTCACAACAATTTTTTTAAATACATCCTTTATTAACAAAAAAAAAATTGTAGGCTTATATCTACAGCTAGAAATTGTATTGATCAATGTAATGTTAGTTCAAATCCATTTGCCCTAGAATCGATGAGAGTATCTTGTGAATTAGAAGCCAGTCAAAAAATTAAGGCCTTAAAACCTTGTTTGTATAAATATGCAGTCGAAATTGCTGGAGAATGTGAAGAAATTTGTGGTGATTATGATGCTATTAATGACGAAATTCAACGGTTCTCGGAGAACTACAATCCAGTAATAAAAGACGAAGAAAAAGTGGCTGACGTACTTCGTAAGATTGATCAAGGATGCACGTAAGGAGTTGCTAAAATACTATAAATTATTCCGATAACTTTATATTTTTTCAAATATTTCAGTCAACTTTATCTTTATTCCAAGCAAATTTGTGCTTGTTAACATTCATGCTTATTTTAGTAAAAATGTGTAATAAATCTATATGAAATTACATTTTAGGATATTAAAATGTTCAAATCGTTGTGCGTACAAAGAAATTTCACAACTTTGTGACTCAAACAGAGATGAAGAAGGAATGGCACAACTATTTCGTTCAATTATTGAACGCGTTCTTATTTCTCAACGTCATGATCTTGATCGGTAGTTATTAAGTTTATAGCTATTTATATTTTAACTATACT
The DNA here is from genome assembly GCA_027564275.1 of Diadocidia ferruginosa. Taxonomy (NCBI): domain Eukaryota; kingdom Metazoa; phylum Arthropoda; class Insecta; order Diptera; family Diadocidiidae; genus Diadocidia; species Diadocidia ferruginosa. Next base: position 1,250 of record JANSTW010065431.1, on the reverse strand, counting down.
TAATTAAGTATTTTCTAGTATGAATTTGTCAGATCATGTATCTCAAAATATTCCAATGCATTGTAATTACATGTATATGCCTGAGGTTATGTTTGATTTGAGTAAAGATGAGAAGGCCTTAAATATGCTTGGCGAAAATATGAGTAAAAAGTACCATTTTCAACTTTCAAAAATTATTCAAAAAGAAGAAGGTTTGAATCCACCGAATCAAAATGGTATGTCAAAAAAATGTTTGAGACTTAAAAAAACTTTTTTTAAATGAGGTGAAATTTTAAATCGAAAGTACTAAGGCTTTCAATCATCAATTTTTTTTAAATATTTTATAAAGATATAAGTTTTCAAAAGTATAAAAACTCTATATTATTAATTTTAGATGAGCAAGAATTTATTACATCAGAACCTGATTCACTTTCAAATTTAAAGGCGACGCTGATACAAAAACAAATAGAGCTTCTTAATTTGCAAGAACAAAACGCAAAAAGAGAAGCTCAAAGATTAGATATGGAATTTGCATTGGTAAGAATAAAATTGTAAATAAAGTTGATAAAATTGAAAACCCTTTTAAAATGTAAAGGTAAATTTTAACTGAGAGACACATAAACTATTTGTTTCGAATTTTTTAATAATATTTCAATTAACAGTTATAACATATAAAAAAAAGTTTTTGCGAGAATTTAGATTTTTTTACTTATTCTATTTTTTTCTAAAAAATACTTTTTGCGCTATGGACGTTATTTGCGTTATTTTTGACCTAAAACAATTAAAATAACTTTATCTTTTTGCTGAATAGACTAATCCACCCTTACCAAAAATAAAATCTTACTTCATAAAAGAAATTAATGTTATAAGTTTTAGTTTTTAAAGAAAAAATCTATGCTGAAGTTGACGGAAAACAACGTGATGGATAGAAGATTTTTGAGCCTTTAATAGTTACCAAACAAAAGTAATATTTTTAAAAAAGATCATCTACCATGATTTTCAATAAATTTTACGTTTTTGTATATTTTTATCCATTTATTGCTTTAAGTGATTATTTTAAAATGTTAAAATAATAAAAAATACAAATTCAAAAAAAAAAAGTAAATTTAATTTTTATGAACTTTGCTGAAAAAAGACAATTTTCAATTTTATCCTTCATAATAAATAGTTCAAATCTTTTATTAAACTTACATTTCTACAAAAAATCAAAATAATAATAACAAACTGTCGTTAAATCAACAAAAACTTTTAAAGAGAAATTTTTTGGTCTA
>JANSTW010065420.1:0-10808 GCA_027564275.1 Diadocidia ferruginosa | reverse complement strand
TGCATGAAAGTGAAATTTTATTCTAGTGAAATTTTATCTTTGCGATTTGTAACTCAGCGACATTTTTTTATTAGCGACTAATTTAACTCAGCGACATTTTATCCTAACCATATTTTATCTCAGAGAAATTTTGACTTAAAAATTGTTATTTCAACTCAACGAAATTTTTCGTTATATTATCTAAAGACATTTTATCTCAGCGATTTTTTTTCTGAGCGACATTTTATCTTAGCGACATACTACTTCAAGGATATATTATTATCTTAAAGATATCATTATTTCAGCGAAATTATATCTCATCATAAATTTATCTCAGCCAATTTTATTTAATCGAAATATTGTTCAATCGAAAATTTATATCATCGAAATTTTATCTCAATATACTAAACGTCATTTTATCTCAACGCAATATTTTATCTCATGGTAATTAATCTCAGCGAAATTTTATCTCAGAAGATTATCAAAATTCTAACTATATCTCGAATCTACTTTTATCTCGAAAAAAATTATATTAGCGATATTTTATCTCATCGATATTTTATTTCAGCGATATTTTATCTAAATAATAATTTAACCTCGGACAGTTTTATTCAATCAAATTTTATCTCAAAGTAAGTTTATCTTAACGAAATATTATCTTAGTGAAATTTTATTTGGGCGAAAAAAACTACTTAATCTCAAAGAAATTTTTTCAAAGTTTCATTTTATCTAAAAATAATTATCTCAGCGAAATTTGATCTCAATATACTGAACGTTTTTTTTTATGTTAATGATATTTTATCTCACGGTAATTTATATATTAGCGAAATTATGTCTCAATAACATTTTATCTCAGCGACATTTTTCATCTAAGCGACATTCTAAGCAAAACTTTATCGCAGCAAATTTGCATTAGAAAATAATTTTATCTCAGCGAAATTAGATCTAAATAGTATGAACGTCGCATTTTATCTTAACAATAGTTCATCTCAGCGAAATTTTATCTAAGCGATTTTTTAATTCTCATCAAAATTATTTATCTCAACGAAATTTGATCTCAGCGAAATAATTTATTTTAAGAAAATTTTATCTTAGCGACATTTTAATTTTTATCTCAGCGAAAATTTATCCCACTGAAAATGTACATGAAAATAATGTTATCTCAGCGAAATCTGACATGACAGTAAGACAAAATAACCTTGAAATAAATATGTCGCAATGATTATTTGAGTTACACGAAAATATCATCAGAAGACGAAAGTCAATTTTGACGAAAATCCACGATAGAGGCAGATTTACTCTGTGCATTTTGAGAGAGTTGTGCAAATGAGCGAGAATTCTTCTTTGACACAAATCTGGATACTTACACCTTAGTTCTAAAGATCTATTTGGGCGAGAAAATAAATAGACGGTCATGAAAAATTCCTATCGATATTTTAACTCAGCGAAATTTGATCTCAATATTCTGAACGTCATTTTATCTCACCACTATTATTTATCTCAGCGAAATTATGTCTCAGCAAAATGTGATCTTACCGATATTCTGAGCGAAAATTTATCTCAACGACATTTTACCTCAATGACATTTTATCTCAGCGAAATTTTATCTGAGCGACATTTTATCTCAGAGAAATTTTAAATCAAATCATTATATAAACTCAGCGAAATCTGACATGACCGTGAGATAAAATAACCTTGACATAAAATGTGCCGCAATAATTTTATCTGAGATGCCCGAAAATTTCATTAGGAACCAAAAATTTAATTTTGACAAAAGTCTACGATGGAGAAAAATGTACTCTGTACATTTTCAGAGAGAGTTGTTTAAATGAGCGAGAATTTTTCTTTGGCGAAAATCTACATACTTACGTCCCAAAGATCTATTTGGACGAGAAAATCTATAGACAGTCATGAAATTTTCTTAAAAATTAAAAATTGTCTAATCTACAAAATTCCGAAAAACATGTCCATGTTAAAAAATTTATCATGTTTTTTTTTCAAAATAAAAAATTCTCAAAAAAAATCTAATCAACAACTTACCAATTTACTCGACCGTTTACGTTTCCGCTGCGACAAATCCGTTTCGCTAAAACTTTGACTATCGCCCGACATCAACGTATTCGAATCGTCATCGTTGAAGCAACGATATGACAAATCATACGGATCATCATCATCATCGTCGTCATCGTCGTCATCAAAATTGTCCATCATATCATCATCTGAAAAGTTGAAATTTCTACCACCGCCGCCACCGCCACTGTCGTTATCATTATCGTATGGAATCATATCGGTTATTGTACTATTTGGTCTTGAGCCACCACCATTATTGCTGCTACCACCAGCACCACCGCCGAACGCGTCGCTCTCATTTGTTCGCATTAATTTTGGCGAAACCGAAGCACACGACGAACTATTTACGGTCGTTTCGAAATCGTCATTTTGCTGTGAGCTGGCATTACTGCTGAGCAGTTGAGCTATTGGTGTGGCCGTTATTATCGGTGTACGGGGCGGTGTTGGCGGTTCTAGCAACGAATTTGGTTGGCCGGTTGTGGTTTGTGCTGCGGCCAGTAGATCTGCGGCTGTTTTTGGTACCACACTTCCTGAAACATAGAAATTGCAATTATTCTCACGTTGTTGCGTGTTTAGCAGATTGTAAAGGAAATATTTGGACAAAATGTCGATGGGCGAAAACATTTTTTTTTCAATTTTTGTTTTTTTCTTGTTTTTAGTTTTTTTTTTTTAATTTGAATTTTAATTTTTTTATGTTAATTTTTATTTTAAATAATTTAAAGTTATTTGAAATGATTTTAAATATTTTGAAAATAATTTTGAAATAATTTTGAAATAAATTTATAATTATTTTAAATTAATTTGTAAATTAATTTTAAATAATTTTTAATAATATTAAATAATTTTAAATAATTTTAATTAATTTTAAATAATTTTTAAATAATTTTAAATAATTTTAAATAATTTTAAATAATTTTAAATAATTTTAAATAATTTTAAATAATTTTTAATAAATAAACAGCATAAAATAGGCTAAGTTCTTTTTTTTTAGATCTGAGTACCTGAATAAGATCCTATATGTTCGTTTAAAATAAATAAAAATTTAAAAATATTTGTAGGTCCACCACGAATTCCATACTTTGGCAGTTACTTATTCCTGATTCTACTGAACTATCGACACATTCACAAAGCCATCGATAAACTGTGCAAATATTACAATACAAATATTCTGGGCTTTTATTTCGGATCGACACCGTCCATTGTGTGCAACGATGCTGCATCCGTGAAAGAAGCTCTGTTTAACAGAGACTTGGATGGACGTCCCAATTTATTGTTGGGACATCTAAAGGATCCAGATTTTACACCAGGAGGTAATTGATTAATATGATTAAATTATATAAATTAATTTATTATAAAAATTAGGAATTTTTTTCATCGATGGCCTTTATTGGCGTGACCAGAGACGTTTTTCTCTGCGTCACTTGCGTGATTTCGGTTTTGGTCGACGATTCGAAGAATTGGAGACTGAAATTCGAGATGAAATGCAACTCTTTATTGACTTGGTTAAATCTGGTCCAATGTATCCACATGAAATGGTGAGATTTGTATTTTTTTAATTGAATAAAGTAAAATGTTAGTTTTGAAAATTTTATATACAAAATAATATAATAAAAATAATTCGTAAGGATTATTAATATTAGAATAAGTCTAATGATCAGAACGACATATAATACGAAGTATAAAAACCTGATATTATTTTTTTTAATTCTTATATAATATTTGTAGCACATGATGAAAGATGGAAACGTATTAATTCCGAAAATATTTCATGCAACAACGGCAAATACATTTTTGAAAGTCCTGTGCAATGAACGAGTATTGCGAAAGGATCAAGAGGCGTTGTTTAAGTGAGTCTTTTTTATATTCCTTTTAATAACAATACTATTATAACAAAATCTAATTTTTCAGAACATCATTTGAAACAATTCAATTTGTTCAGTATGGTGACGATTATGGCAATATTTTCAGTTTGGCACCATGGACGGCCAAATGGTTTCCAAAATTAACCAATTACGATAAAGCTAGAGAGGGAGCATTGTCGCTGTATTATTTTATGGAGGTAGATATAGTCAAAAATCTGAGCAATATTCCAGGAGCTAAATAAAATTTTTGTAACATAACTTCAAATTGTTTTTTTTTTTAATTTGCACTCAATTTAACACTTTAAAAATAGCTTAAATGCCGATTTGGTGTCGTGTACATTTTATAGAAGCTCCTATACATGAAGATAGATTTATTTTTATTTATTGTTTAGCGGTAGATTTTTTAAATATTTTTTTGATAATATGCAGGCTTTCGACCAAGAGCCTGCAAATTATCAAGAAATTCATATTTATTTATATTTTTTTCAGAAAATTTTACAAGAACAATATGCCAGCTATGATGAAAGCCATGAGAGAAATTTCCTGGATTTATATTTTAAAGAAATGAAAGAAGCCGAACGACTCAATGTGAAAACGGATTTTTCATGTAATTTTTTTTTTTCATTACTAAATCTTCTAAAAACACTACAACTAGTTCCTTATACAGTTAATCAATTCATTATGATTTGTGCTGATTTTATGCTGCCCTCAATTGTGGCCATACCCATTACTACTTGTTTCCTCTTTCAACGACTCATAATGAATCCTGATGTTATGGCAAAAATTCATAAGGAAATCGATGAGGTGGTGGGGCGTGGACGTTTGCCCTCATTGGACGATCGAATTAAGTTTGTATTTTTTTTTTATTTCTAACTTTAAATAAAATAAACAAATTCTAGTCTATCCTATACGGAGGCAACGTTACGCGAAATTATGCGTTTGGAAACATTGGTTCCGTCAGGCATACCTCATCGGGCACTTAACCGTACCAAATTGGGAGGATATGATATAGAAGAGGTAAGTGAACAATTAGATTTTAAAATTAAAAATTAGTTTCTAAATAAAATGTAAAGGGTTCTTTTGTGGTTACGGGATTACAATCATCACATTTGGATGAGACAAAGTATGAAAATCCATATGAATTTCGTCCGGAAAGATTTTTGGATGAAAATGGAAAATTATGCTTGAAAAAGGATACGTCATTGCCGTTTGGAGCTGGTTTGTTTTTATTACAAATTTTTTATGTTGTTCAACATATTGTAATATATTCAAATATGTATAGGTAAACGACTTTGTGCTGGCGAAACATTTGCAAGAAATTTATTATTTTTATTGTCATCTGCACTCTTGCAAAATTTCAATATTAGAATTCCCGATGGACATAAATTACCGGCACTCGATGAACGAAAAACTGGTATCGTTATATCAACACCGGATTTTTGGATTAAATTTGAACCAAGATAAGGCAAAAAAATTATTTATTTTTTAAAGAGATATTATAGCCATATTGCTTTTGTTATTATTATTCAAAGTAAATGCAATTGGATTTGTCGATTTAATATGTTTGCGGTGAAGATATGATCATAAAGGTGTCATAAAATATATTGATTATTATTATTATTAAAGTGGGTATATATTATATTCCGATAATTTAAGAGTTTGTTTTATTTTTAAATAAACAAAAAGAAATTAATCTTGAGCATCGACCAGAAACGTGGGAAACAGACACAAAGGTCAGATAAAATCAATAGATTTACTTATAGGTATTGCATACAAGAATTCATTCCTTTATTTCTTACTAAAACAAAACGAAATCTTCATGAAAGAATTCTCATTAGATCAGTCGTAGATTATTAAACAATTATTTTGTCTTTGTGGATTAAATCTTATATCTTCCTAGATTTATTCTTATATCTAAATGGAAAAAATTCTTTGTGGAATCTTCTTGAAAGAATTTCCATTGGATTATTTGTGGATTATTTTTTCACTAAGAATTATTAGTTTGAATTGTCTTGAAAAATTCTTTATGAAATCCTAAAGAAAAATTCTTTATGGAATCTTCATGAACGAATTCCTAATAAATTCTTAATAAAATATTCGTGGATTATTTATTCATAAATAATTCTTCTATCTTCGTGGATTAAATCTTATATCATCATATAGATTCATTCTTATATCTAATTGGAAAATTCTTCATGGAATCTTATCGAAAACTTCATGAAAAGATTCGTGGATTATTTATTTATAAGTAATTCCTCTATCTTCGTGGATTAAATCTTATATCTTCTTAGATTTATTTTAAATGGAAAAATCCTTCATGGAATCTTAAAGAAAAATTCTTCATAGAATTTTCATGAAAGAATTCCTAATAAATTATTCACAAATAATTCTTTTATCTTAGTGGATTAAATCATATATCTTCATAGTATAATTTTTATCTAAATAACAAAATTCTTTATGAAATATTCATGAAAAATTCTTTATGGAATCTTCGTGCAAAAATTCCCAATTGATTCTTTGTGAAATATTTATATATGGATAATTCTTTTATTTTCGTGGATAAAATCTTATAACTTCTAAGATTTGTTCTTATATCTAAATGGAAAAATTCTTCATGCGTTATCTTTAAGAAAAAATATTCATGGAATCTTCATGAAAAAATTTCCATTGTAATATTCGTGTATTATTTATTCATAATTCGTAAATAATTCTTTTACATTTGTGGATTAATTCTTATAACTTACATTGTATATATTCTTCTTAGATTTGTTTTTATTTAAATGGAAAAACTCTTCAAAAAATCTTTAAGAACAATTCTTCATGGAATCTTCGTGGAAATATTCCTAATTGATTGTTTGTAAATAATTTACCTATATGGATAATTCTTTTATCTTCGTAGATAAAATATTGTATCATCTTAGATTTGTTCTTATATATCAATGAAAAAATTCTTCGCAAAATCTTCATGAAAAACTACTTTATGGAATCTTCGTGGAAAAATTCTTCAAGGAATCTTCATGGAAAAATTCTCTATGGAACTCTTTGTGTTTCTTGTGTAGGATATCTAAATGGATTGCACCTAGGCTAGTTTCTTTATAAAGCCCAATTTATCACCATGTTTTAATCTTTCTCAAGTTCAGTGTACTAAAATGCGTTAGTATTTTAATAAAATGATTAAATTTCTAAATTTTATTTATAGATAGTGTTTTCTTTACGCACTTAGAATCTAATAAACAACCTAAAGCCTATTATATAATTGCAGTTAAACAATTTATATTATCTTAATTTGGACAAAAAAAATGTTATAATTATGCGATAAAATATCAGATGATACTAGAAAAATTAAAATTAAAAATAAAAATATTCAATAAATTTTGAGTTCAGTTTGAAATAAGCTTTTGGACCGGTTGAAAGTAATAAATTTTGTAAAAAAATCGGGAAAAAAGTGTAGTCGTAAAAATTGTGTGAAATCATGATTTCACCCATATTAATATGTGCAATTGTTGGACTAGTTCTGTACAAATGTCATAATTATATGTTTTCAAAACCGGAAAATTTTCCACCAGGTAATTTTGCTCGCAGGCCAATATTTAATATACAAGAGTGTTCAACATAGATCAAAAGCTCGTTTAAGACCCTTAAATTTTTTTTTTAATGAATAAAAAAAGGTCCTCCACGAATTCCATACTTTGGCAGTTATTTATTCCTAATTCTACTGAACTATCGACACATTCACAAAGCCGTCGATAAACTGTGCAAATATTACAATACAAATATTCTGGGATTTTATTTCGGATCCGTACCGTCTATTGTATGCAACGATGCTGCATCGGTAAAGGAAGCTCTGTTCAACACAGACCTGGATGGCCGTCCAAATTTATTGTTGGGTCATCTTAAAGATCCTGACTTTACACCAGGAGGTATTCGTGGCGAATTTTTTGAAAACTAAATTAAACAAATCTTCTAAAAAAGGTGTTTTCTTCATTGACGGCATCTACTGGCGTGACCAAAGACGTTTTACTCTGAGACATTTACGTGATTTCGGTTTTGGACGACGATTTGAAGAGCTTGAGGGTGAAATGCGTGATGAAATACAATCATTTGTGGATATGGTTAAATCTGGTCCAAAATATGATCATGAACAGGTTTATAATAAACATTTTAAAGAAATTTAATTTTTAAATTATCTTTTTAAGCCATTGATGAAAAATGGCAACGTATTAATTCCAAAAGTATTCCATGCAACCACAGCAAATACTTTTCTGAAGGTTTTATGCAATGAACGTATTTTGCGAAAGGATCAAAAGGAATTATTCCAGTAAGTGTTTCAATAGGATAAAGTAATACATTTTCTTATTAACTGTCTCACAATGATTTTTTTTAGTTTTCAGATTTTAGTACTTCCGTCAACTGAAAACTGAAAACTAAAAACTGATAACTGATAACTGAAAACTGATATAACTAATAGTTATATCAATTATATCGTTTATTATAATTGATATAACTGACTGATATAACTGATATAACTGATATAACTAATATAACTGATATAACTGGTATAACTGATATAACTGATATAACTGATATAACTGATATAACTGATATAATTAATATAACTGATATAATTGATAACTAAACTTATATAACTTAACAAAACTATAATATAACTGATAACTGATAACTGAAAACTGAAAACTGAAAACTGAAAACTGAAAACTGAAAACTGAAAACTGAAAATGAAAACTGAAAACTGAAAACTGAAAACTGAAAACTGAAAACTGAAAACTGAAAACTGAAAACTGAAAACTGAAAACTGAAAAAAATATTCATTGTGACGCATTAAGTAATAAATATAATTCATAATTTCAGAACAGGATTTGATACACTCCAATTTTCGAGAGTGGGCGATGATTACGGCAATATTTTCAGCCTTGCACCATGGATTGGAAAGTGGTTTCCAAAGCTAAGTGGATATCAGGAGGCCAGAAAAAGTGCCCTGTCACTTTACTACTTTATGAAAGTAATTTCTCGATTTTCTCGCGTAAATCGCATTTTTAACCCGATTTTTGCAGAAAATCTTGGAAGAACAATATGCATCCTATGACGAGAATCATGAACGACACTTTTTGGACGTTTATTTTAAAGAAATCAAAGAAGCAGAACGACTTAATCAACCCAGTGATTTTACTTGTAAATAAGAGTCGATTTTTTTTTCCTCAAAATAATTAAGAATATTTTTACGAACAGTAAATCAATTTATTCTTATGTGTGCTGATTTCATGTTACCATCGATTATCGCCATCCCGGTTACCACATCTTTTCTGTTGCAGCGTTTAATTTTGAATCCGCAAATTTTGCAGAAAATTCAAAAAGAAATTGACCATGTAGTGGGGCGAGGTCGTTTGCCCACATTGGACGATCGAATTAAGTGAGTATTTTTGTGTAAACTAAATACGTTTTTTAATTTTCAGAAAATATTTTGAAAAATTAAAATGTTTGTAAATTTAAAAAAATATTTTCGAATAATTTCAATTTACCGCCATTTTATGTATAAGTGAGATTTTAACTCTCGGCATTTCGAAATTTCATCAGAACGAAAAATGTCATGACTTGAGATATTTTATCAGGATACGAAAATTGGCTCTGAAATATGAAAATATTTTTAAATTAAATGTTACAGTTTACCCTATACCGAAGCCACGCTTCGAGAAATATTGAGACTGGAAACACTGGTGCCCTCTGGTATACCGCATCGTGCTCTTAAACCTACCAAAATTGGTGGATATGATGTGGCAAAGGTAACTGCAGTGATTAACTTATCAAATTTTCACTAAATTTTCCACAATTAGGGTGACTTTGTGGTGGTTGGTCTACAAACGTCACATCTGGATGAGAGTCGTTACGACAGACCAAACGAATTTAGACCGGAAAGATTTTTGGACGATGATGGACAGTTGAGTTTGAAAAAGGATACTTCATTACCATTCGGAGCTGGTTTGTTGTTTAAAGTTTAATAAAAATTAGTTTGTTAGTTAATAATTTAATTAATTATAGGAAAACGACTTTGTGCTGGCGAAACATTTGCAAGAAACCTTCTGTTTTTATTGTCAACGGCACTTTTGCAAAATTTCAATTTTAAAGTTCCGGATGGTCATAAATTGCCCACGTTTAGTCAACGAAAAACTGGTATTATCATATCATTGCCAGATTATTGGCTTAAATTTGAGGCAAGATAAATAAAATGGACATTGTAAATATTACTGCAGTTTTAATAATAAAAATAAGATCCTCGTAATTAAAATTAAAAGAAAACTTAGTATCATAAGTCTGTTTGATCTTTAGATCAAAATTTTCAGCCAAACAGAGATATTAAAAAACGGATACCGTCATTGTGTTTATCCTTGAAAACTTCTTTAATCATCGCAAAAGTATTTTTAAAAGATGTGCATCAATGTGTCCTTTATAAGAAGTCTATGCATGAGTCTGTGTGACCATGGGATCATTTTTAAATGTCAAATTATTTTTCATTTTTATGAAAACTTCTATAAATATACTTTGGGGATCTTTAGATCATTGCGAATGTATTTTTAAAAGATGCGCGTCAATTTTTCCTTTAAAATGAGCCTATGCACGAGGGGCTGCGACAACGGGAACATTTTTAAATTTCAAAAAAACCTTTTTTATTAGACCTCCTACAAACTTCTGCTTGCCTGTTACTTTTTGTAAAAATTTGTTCCAAGAAAATCGGATTTTTATAAAAACATTTGTATGGTTTCTTGAAGATAAAACTTCCTTGTTTGAGCTTAAACATTTGTATGGTTTCCTTAAAAAAAAATTGCGAAGAGCTTCGCAGCATGACTTAAGTTTAAGGATGACTAGCTTTTTAATTAATTTAAG